>WOVY01014862.1:0-55062 GCA_013436015.1 Rhipicephalus annulatus | reverse complement strand
TTATTAGCATTGAGTTTGTAATTCCATCAGTCCCTGGTGCTGAATTTGGCAACCTTAACATAGGCTAATCTAATTCGGAAATCTATACTGCTGTGTACTAAAAAATGGCGGTGTAAAACCGATGTTGGAAGGCGCGTTGTGAATCTATTTTTTAACTTTGAGCTAATTTATATTTAGAGTCTTAATATTTGCGCGGTGTAATCACTGAATCCACATTTCTGGCATTAGAGTTTTCTTGTACAGGGTAGGAAGTTGAACAGTGCTTGATTCTTTTTTTGTATTTAGATAGGTATTCAAAGTGATTCTTCTCATATTCCTCTTTCCCGCGCGACTGTATACGTTTAAATGTTGCCGCAATGGATGATGATTCTTCCAATTTTGTGGGCTTTAGTGCACTCGTAGGTTATCTAACATTTGCACCAGTCGCTTCGACGGGTACAATCTCGCCAGTGGGAAGCATTAACAGATTAGGGGGTGTAGAATAGTCACATCGTGCGCACGAGGGGGGCAGGTGGTGCGCCCCCCCAGTCGCCAACGAGAGTATGTGCAAAGTTGCTCAATACATTGACTTGATAGGAAGGGGGGGTGCAAAGTCTGCCCCATACAGTGACCTAATGGGAATGAGCAAAGAGTCTCCCCCCACCCCCCTGAAAAAAAAGCTGTGTGTGCCTTCGGTAGGCTTTAAACTTCATGCCGCAAGCAGTGAAGACACCAACTATTTTCGATTCGTATATTTATTAAAGTTCACAAAATTAGAGAAAGCATGAAATTAAGAGGCGAATTCTAAAGCGAGATAAGAGGAAAATAAAAGGGGACAATTTCTCCGAGAAACGCCAGCCGGAGTTCGAGCCTTTAACGCCTTTAGCTTCTCGGCCCTGGACTTCTGTCGTGTGCAGTTTGGCACTCTGGGCTCGTTCATGTCCCGTTGCGGTGCATCCCTAGTCACACACATCCGTGCCAGTCACTGCCGACGCCATCTGGATACGGTCGATGGCATGCGAGTGCTCGAAGCCAACGAGGTTGAAGCAGATCTGCTTTTAAAAACGGAAGGTGAACAAAGCTCCTGGAGTTGTTCGTCATCGTCGCCACCGTCGCTCGCCGCAGCAAACGCAGCGATTCGCATGTGTTCCGCTCTCGCTGCGCGTGTTCGGACGACGACGACGACGGACGACGAAACTTCCGTCCCGTGCACCAGGTCAGAGCGAGGGTGGTCAAGGCACCGATCCACCCCGCGTCTTTATAAACGTGCGACCACCGCCGATTTCGGCTGGGCTAGCTGCACTCTTTCGTAGCGTGGCCTCTTCGATTGTCGATCGTTCTTTGCCCACACCAGGAGCCTCGCTCCATGTAGGATGGTGATAAGCGCGTTGGCAGCCGCGAGGAAGCCCATCGAACGGCGCCGAGTAAGCACGCGCGTAACCTCGTCAAGTACGAAGTCTTTCGGTAAACCCGAGTCCGGTCCGTAGGAAAGAAAAGCGACGTCCCAAGGGCCAGCCATGTTCCGAAGTGCGGCGTGAAGCCTCCTCGCGGAGCTCTGACGCATTCTTCTTCGGCAGTCTTGTATTACGAAAGCGTTCGAACTCGGCCATGACGTCGGGGGTTGCACGGTTGTTCTTCCTGATGTCACCGGCGACGTCGCGGGTAGTTCATGGAGTCGTACCTGGCGATGTCTTCGTGGTCGCCACTCGGACAGCCGCGGATGGCGTTGAACGGCCGCCGCTCTGTGCCCGAGCAACGCTGCTCCTCCTCGTCTTCTTCGGTTCCGAAGGAGCGCTGTGCCGAAGTAGGAAAAGTCAGGGCGCAGGTGTATTGCCTTTGCTCGTCCGGGGGATCGTCTTCCTGAAGCTTCATCACCGGACGCTGATGATGGACCGCAGACTTTCAGTGCTCGCCGACTCCGATGGTGAACAGATCGACGCGGGCTTGCGTCCTGCTTCGCCAAAGCTCGTTCCGCTCGTGGCACGTGGCCTCACGCGCAGTAGCGTCACTAGCGCCACCGTCTTCTTTTTCTTCTTCAGACTATTCATGGCTGAGATGTTATACTGGTGTTGTTCGTAAACATTAATAAGGAGATTTCGTTGAGCTACCGCAGCAGCTTTGCAAACGTAGCGTATACTATAGGAAATGGCTAGCTGAATGTCTATTATGCTCTTATAGACAGAAAGGTTGTTAGGTAAACCACCTCTTAATGGGTGAGCTTAGTGAGCAGATCTAAATGCTCAAAATGTGCTTTCTTTCGGGGGTTTTGTCTCTTGGCCGCAGCGACGGGAAGATTGTTGACGCATCGCAGGATATCGTCAAAAGTTTTAAATAGGTTTAGATGTTGAAATCATTCTTCGGTGGATTTAGATTTTTTCCAAATTCACATTAAATCAAATACGCCGCTTTATTGCATTAGACTACAGATTATTTACAGTTCAAGCATCAAATTTGTGTTTCTGCATTTTTTTCATTTCTCGTATATAGATTAATTTTAACCTAGTATTAAGGAGGAAATTCATGAAAACTATCCGGTTCTTGGCCAATCCCCCAGCGTGGGTATGCGCCACATCGTCAAGGATCTTGCCTTGACTTGACTTTACCGCACCAGACACACAGACAACTTCATTTGCTGCGCAAGGACACGCAAACATAGGCGAGGTGGCAGATGTTGGATGAAATGAGATGGTGATGTGTGGTGTCGTCGAGAGTGCTCTGTATCATGACTCAACAGTTGGTCTCGACTGGTCTGTCAACGACATCGCTGTCCAATCAAACTGCGCGAATTTTGAGGGCATTGATCTCCTCCAGTGAGGTATTAAACTAGGGGACCCTAAAGCTTCGCCTTTAGGAGTTGAACGTGATAGCGAAATGTTGTTCCTAGTGCATACTTCAGACACTTGTGAACGCATTTCACTTTTGTGTGCTGCCACCGCTACATACGTGTCAGTCCATGTAGTGACAACTTTATGTATCTTTCTCTTCTCTTTCCTCTCTCTGTCATCTTTATCCTCCCCTTTCCCATCCCTCCGACGTAGAGTAGCAAGCAGGGCATGCGTGTCTCGGTCACTTTCCTGTCTGTCTCTCTTGTTTTTTTTTCCCATTCTTCTAGGGAATGAAACCTTTTCGAACTTGCTAAGCACCCACTACGTGGCCTTAAAGGGGCCCTCCAAAACTTTTGAACCATGGTCATGGAACGCTGCCGGTCGGTAGTAAAAGCTCCCCAGAACAGGCGAGCAAAATTTGATAGCGCAGCAGGTGGCCTGGAATTCACAGTAACTTATCAGTGAGCTGAAAATTGATTTCTCTCCTCTTGAGAAATGATGGAATACGCTCAAAAATTGTGCGTAGAAGGCCATCTATCAGCCATTGGCTAATTTGAACATGGCGCGCTCTGTCGTTACAGGTATTGCCGCGGGAAACCGCGACTTGTCCACGCGTGCGCGTGCGATCACACGGAAAAAAAGCCGCGCATTTGGTAGAAAAGGAAGAGAAAGTCTGTCTGTCTGTCTGTCTGTCTGTCTGTCTGTCTGTCTGTCTGTCTGTCTGTCTGTCCGTCCGTCCGTCCGTCCGTTGGTCTATCTATCTATCTATCTATCTATCTATCTATCTATCTATCTATCTATCTATCTATCTATCTATCTATCTATCTATCTATCTATCTATCTATCTATCTATCTATCTATCTATCTGTCTATCTATCTATCTATCTTTTTATATATCTATCTATCTATCTATCTATCTGGCCGCCTACGACTTTTAGCTCTCCTGTCCGTTTCGACAATGGTATCAATACCAAACTTGGTATGGCATAACATGACTGTATGGAGAACATATTTGACTAGTCATAACATGAAACTCATGACGAGTATATCGTGAGTGTCATGATTTACATTTCTAGAACCTGCAGCTCTTGCGGTGGTTTAGTTCACATGACATGTTGCAAAACTGGTACGGTATGACATGATTGCAATAGTGAACACAAGTGACAGACCCTAACATGAAATTCATGACATCCATGCCATGTAACAAAATGACGGCGTGCCAAGCTCATGATGGGCTGGCGGCCGTTTCGCTAGCTCCACTTATACCAAATTTGGTATAACGGGACGTGAATGAATGACGAAGACAAGATACTAGCGTAAACGTGATGAGCGTGAGATGCGTGTCATGTAACAACATGACTACATGCTACGCTCATAATATGCTTGTGGCCGTTTCGCTAGCTTTACATGTGCCAAACTCAGCATTACATGACGCGAACGGACGACATAGGTAAATGACACATCCAAACCTGATAACTACGACATGCGTGTCATGTCACAACGTGACTACATGCCACACTGATGATGCCCTCGCGGCCGTTTCGCCAGCTTCACGTGTACCAAATTTGATATTACGTAACGCCAATGGATGACACAGGTATGTGACTTGTGCAAACATGATAATCGTGGGATGCGTGTCACATGAGAACACGACTACATGCCATGGTGAAGGTGCGAATACATTTCGACGTGACGCGGTGCGCGTGCTCGCTATCGTTCATTTCGTCGCGTGACGCCGGCGTTGCCACGCCAGGCGCCGGTCCTGCCATATACTCGCAGGCGCGTGGCGCGTTGCTTTACTTTGACGCATGCGCGTTTCAGTGCGTCTGGTGTCCCTCCGTCACGAATTGAAGGAGACGCAGTGTTCGGGGTAACGAACGCATCGGCGCCAAATGCAGCATGTCACATTTCCCGCTGGTCTGCCGTTGGGCCGCGCCGACGGACGCTGTTCGCGCCTGGTTCAGACTACGGAGTGCTCGCATTTAGCTAACGTACCGTCGCTGTGGCCAGCGTGCATGCGCGTCAACGCTACTTTGGAGTATATTGCGCCCTTCATGGTGCGTTCGCGGCCGTTTTGCTAGCTTCACATGTACCAAATTTGGCGTTACGTGACAATAAGGAATCACAAAATATATGACTGGTGCAAACATGACAATCCTGACACGCGTGTCATGTAAGAACATGACAACATACCACGCTGATAGCGTTCTCGCGGCCATTTCGCTTGCTCCACATATACCAAATTTGGTATTGCGTGACGTGATTGGATGACGAAGGTAAACGACACATCCAAACTTGATAATCATGATACGAAAGTCATGTGTGGTATCATTTACCTCCACTTCGTAATGTAGTGCTGATTTTAAAGTGACATATATCAACATTTCTCATTCTTGCTTCGCATATCATCGATTCCCACTGTACGTGGGATCTGCCCGTTTTTTTTTTAGTAAAGTGACATGATTTATCTTGTCAAAAGCTTCGGAAAAAAGTACACTTACTGGTAATGTTTCTCTTCAAAGCTGATTCCATTGACAGGTCCTTACGGAACCTGAATTGGTATGGAGTTAAGAGTCGATATTTTTCACAAGATGACGCAACCCTTTTACAAATATTCCTTTCCAAGCCTTTTCCAACACGACCGACAATTCGACATATCACTTCGGTCGCCTGATTTGAATAAAGCAGTTATCTTTGCCTGTTCCATTTTTGTCGGGAAAAGATTAATAGGCATGCAAATATGTTATACGTGCGCAAGAGCATCTATTCAGCATCATTTCATGACGTGTCGCTCAATAAAAAAAATTGCAACACAGTCACCTTCCCTCCGCATGCTTCGCATAACCTTGATTCACAGGTACGTGAGAACTGCCGATTTTTTTTCTTTGCCCCTGCCATTCTTCCCTGTTTAGCGTCCAGCGCTTTCACAGGGACGAGAGAATGCGATTTCAGCGTGCAACAATTCTTTGTAACTCCGCTCGTACTGGACGGATTCCTACAGTTTCTTGCGGCGTTACATTTGTCAGGCAATAAGCTTTTCTGAAGAACCCCAGTGGTTTCTTTGTTTTTTTTTCTTTTGTCTTGCCGTCAGAATGAAATGAATATTCCAGAAGACAACGGAAACACAGTCAGCAGCTTGACTCTACCATTACCTGTAAATAATATAATCCAAATGGCAGCACTGCTAAAGAAGCAAACAAGTTATTTGAGACTATCATCGCTGTACTCCAGCAGGCATGAACTGCGTGTACAAAAATAGGAGAATCGTTTTTTTTGTCACGATTGGAGTCGTTCCGCTTTAGTGCACTGATAGGTTTACTAACATCTCAATGATTTGCTTCAACGGGCACAGGTATCGCCCATGAAACATTGTTCACAGCTTACAGATGACGTATACTAGGCTCGAAAGTCCGTGCCCCAAGAAGTGACCAGTACAAGTTGTTTTCGATTCGTACATTTATTCCACCTGACAAACCTCACGAAAATTAAATCTAAATGCAAGAGCTAAAACAAGATATTAGGAAAACGAAATAGAATAATCTTCCCGGAAATATATAGCCGGAGTTCAAGCGTTGCACGATTGGCACACGTTGTCGCTGCGCTTCCTTGCGGCTGCAGCTTACGCAAGGTAGACAAAACTCCTTACGATGTACGTCACAGTCCCACCGTGGTCATCGTCTTCCCGTCGCCATCGCTGCAACGAAACGGACCTCTGGTGTCCCGTTCTCGCTGTCCTTGTTTGGACGCTGACGACGCCGAAGACGTCCCTCTCCTGGACGCCAGGTCAGGGCCGAGGTGATCCGAACGCCGATCGACGCGCGTGTCGCGCCAACGGTACGGCATAACGACGCTCGACCGCCGTCGATTTCGGGTGAGCGAGTTGGACTCCTGCGTAGCGTGGCCTTTGCGATCGGCGATGCTCGGTGCCACACCTGGCGTCTCGGAGCCTCGCTGCGTGCAAGACCGGTAGTGGGCGCGTTGGTAGCCGCGACGAGATGATCGAACGGCGCCGAGTGTCTTTTGGGTAGTCTCGAGTCCGGTTCCTGAATTGAAAAGCAACGTCCGAAAGGCCGCCGTGTGCCGAGCGTCCTCGTGGAGCTCTTAGACCTTCTTTTTCGGCGTTTTCCATTGCGAAAGCGTTGGAACTCTGATGGCTTGGCGTGCGAGGTGCATGCACGGTTGTTGCTCCGAATGTCACCTGGGCGTCGCCGCGGTAGTTAACGCAGTCGTACTGGGCAGCGCTATCGTGGTCATTCCTGTCATTCGAACAGCCTTGGTTGGAGTCGAACGGACGATCTGTGCCCGAGCAACGCTCGTCGTCGTCTCCGTCGGTTTCGAAGAAGCGTTTTGCCGAAGTAGGAAATGTCGTGGAGCAGGTGTCTTCCGAGTGCTCGCCCAGGGACTCGTCTTGGTGAAGCTTCATCAGTAGACCCTGATGATGGACCGTACACTTTCAGTGCTCGCGAACACCCAATGGTGAACAAAATGACGCAGGCTTGCGTTCTGCTTCGCCAAACCTCGTTCTGCTCGCGGCACGCGGCCTCACGCGCAGAATGATGATGATGATGATGATGATCCTTGACACTCTGGCGCACACCCACAAAGGGGGATCGGCCAAGAACCGGGCGGCAGGATCTTAACTAAAAGGCTAATGGTTTTTCAAAGAAAACGTAATTTTGGGCTGAAAAAAAATATAGAAAGAAAAACCGAAAATCGAAAAAGGAGTATATCTGAGCAGGGAACGATGCAGGCCATCAGATGCGATTTGAGACAGAGGTAATGGTGGGTCTAAAATGATGTATATATATATATATATATATATATATATATATATATATATATATATATATATATATATATGTAACGGATGAGACATGGCGTCAGTCAGAACACCAGTTTATTCTGACACTTCGTCCTCCTCCTCTTTCTTCCCCACATTCACTTGTGAAGCGTCACACGTTTCCCCCTCCCCCCGAGAGAGCGTCAACTTATTGGGACAATAGTAGCGACGCAGTTTGTTGACATGCACAATATCAGTAGTTCTGCTTAACGGAGCTACACATCGGTCGATCTCATAGTTCACAGGAGAGACTCTGCGAAGAATTGTGTAAGGTCCTTCCATGACTGAACTGAGCTTTCCTTTGTTCGGGTGCCAAGGTGTTTCGTAGAGGACCAATTCACCAGGTTGGAGATCTTGTGGTAGGAATTTTTTGTTGTAGATTATCTTGTTCTTCTCATGATAGGCAAGCGTGTTCTTGATTGCACTTTTCCTTGCTTCTTGCACACTCTCCATTGGTGCGTCTAAAATTGTGTCGTATGAAGGAATTCCATACATTAGGTACGATGGTGGATATCGTGTTACTTCATGTGGGGTTCTGTTGTATTCATCGACAACATCCGAAAGATGTTTGACCCAAGACTTCTGTGGCTGCTCATTCATTTTGCACTTTAGCCGGGTTACAATAGTCTGATTTGTACGTTCGTTCATGCCATTACATTGAGGGTGTTGGGAGGATGTGAACAATTGGTGGACACCATTGCGTTTTAGAAACTGCTTGAATTTTCCGGCTGTGAAAGCTGGTCCACGATCAGATAGGAACTTCTTGGGTTTTCCTGCTGCAAAGATGGCGGTGATGCACGAAATGTATGCGTCACAAGTTTCGTTCTTGTGGGGAAACGCCCAGACATACCGCGTAGCGTGGTCGATCGCCAAGTGAATAAACTTCTTTGTCGAGCCATATCCTGAAAAGCCACCTATAGTGTCCATTGCTAAAAGATCGAAGGGTTGTTCTGCAGGTGGTAGTGACTCGAGAGATCCGAATCTCTTGGTTTTCGGCTTCTTGCAACGCTGACATATGTCACAGTGGCGGACGTAGGATGAAACGTCTGTGATGATTTCCGGCCAATAGTAGGATGATGACAACAAGCCCAGAGTTTTCTTTACTCCGACGTGTCCGAACTGACAGTGTGCTTTCTGCAGAAGGCCCAGTCGAAGCTTGAGAGGAACGTACACTTTGCGAATTCCCTTACGTGTCACGATAGTGACCCCGTTTTCCGTTGTGTACTTGCAGCGAGGGTGGTCATCCTGGTAAGTTTGAAGTTCTGGTAATGAAAGCAGTTGAACCATAGGGCTTCGCGAAAATGCGTCCGCCTCGATGTTTTCGCTGCCTTTTTGATGTCGAATGTTAACGTCATACATCGACAGCTTCAAAGACCATCGAAAGAGCCGGCCATGTGGGTTTTTTATGTTTCTGAGCCATTGTAAAGCAGCATGATCGGTGACAACAGTGAATGGTCGTCCATGTAAGTAGCAGTGCCACTTGTCAACAGCGTCAATTATAGCGAGGCATTCGAGCTCTGTAATGACATAATTTAATTCGTGCGCGAGTAGCTTACGCGAGTGATAGGCAACGGGGTGTTCTTTACCATCATGATCTCTTTGCTTCAGAACTGCACCTACGCCTACGTTAGATGCGTCGCAATAAAGAATGCATGGTTTCTCGCAAGAAAAAATTCGTAAAATGGGTTCTTTGGTCAGACAGTATTTCATGTTCTCAAAGGCTTGTTCACATGAGGAATCCCATTCCCATGGTGTGTCCTTCTTCAACAGCTTCGTAAGTGGGAAAACTATGTCACTGAAGTGCGGTATAAACTGGCGGTAAACGTTGGTGGTGCCTAAAAAACGCTGAAGCTCTTTCGGGGATTTCGGTCTTGGGAATCGCAAAACAGCTTCTATGTTTCTTCGTATAGGTGACACTGTACCGTGCGACACTCTGTGACCCAAATATTCAATAGAATCTTGGGCAAAATGGCATTTCTTTAATTTAAGTTTTATATTCTCCATTTTTAGGGCATGCAAGAGAGCTTGGAGGTGCTGTAGGTGCTCAGTAAATGTGTCGGAGAAGACTACGATATCATCAAAATAATTAACGACATTCTTTAAGTTATGTTTTCTGATAACTGATTTCACAGCTCTTTCGAATGTAGCAGGAGCATTTCTCAAACCGAAAGGCATAACAAGCCACTCATAATGGCCATTCGGCGTGACAAAAGCTGTTTTTGGGATGTCCTCTGGGTTCATTTTTACATGCCAATAGCCTGATGTGATATCCAATGTCGAAAAATATTTCGATTTTCCCAGGTAGTCTAGAACATCGTCTATACGCGGAATAGGTTGGTAGTCAGGCACAGTGACAGAGTTAAGCTTTCGATAATCAATGCATAAACGTGTGCGTCCTTCACCTTTTTTCTCTGCAAGAATGACTGGAGCCGCGTATGGGGAAAAAGATGGACGCACTATACCTTGCTTGAGAAGTAAGTCTACTTGCTTGACAATTTCCTCTTTGTCTGCCAGGGAGCATCGATACGGTGGTCTGTGGATAGGCACGTTGTTGCTGAGGGCAATGCAGTGTCGTTCCTCCGCGATACATCCGAAGTCCATCTGAGACTTTGAGAAAATGTCTTCGTAATTGTGAAGCACCTCTCTCAAAGCAGCTTGTTGCGATGGTGGAAGGTGCGTGACATCAACGGCTTGGAGAGGGGTTGTATCGGCGCTGAAGACACACTTTTGTGTTTGAAAGGAATTCTGCAAAGCTTTGTTGTCTTGAAACAAAGTCATTGTGTTTAAATCCAGTGATAGGTTGAAAAAGGAGGCGTTGTCCAGGCCTAACAAGAATTCAGTCTTCATGCCTGGTAGAACGTGTGCTTGGACTGCCCGCTTTAACTTCCCTATTTCCAACTGTATGCGTACGCGGCCCAAAGTTTTTGTGGTTGAGGTGACTTGTTGGACACTAATGCATGAATCCTTGAGCAACTGCAACTTGAGTTTTTTGAACACAACTTCATTGATACAGGTAATAGTCGCTCCTGTATCCAGAGTTGCGTTCACCATGTGTCCGTTCACAAGTGCACCAAAACGTATTAATGAGCCTTTGGGCCGCCCTCTTCGTTTCCCTGGTTGTCAGTTAGAGCAGACACCATTTCACGACGAGGGCACTCATTGTGCCAGTGAAACTGATTCGGCAAACCAGCAGATGCACAATGTCGGCACTCACTGTGAGGGGTGCGCATCAATATTGTAGGGAGCCATGGTCGCGTAGAATGAGGCTCTCGACGCATGAGCTGCGGTTTTGACGAGTGTTGGGGAGCATCTCTGTGGACAGAGTCTTCTGCTTGAAGCGCAGCAGTAAGCCACTTGGCTGGGGTGGTGAGCGTCAATCCAGCGAGGCGCCTTTGGATCTCTTCAGGTACACCATCAGTCAATCCTGATACTATGTGAACGTCTTTTAAGTCTGCGAGGCGACCAAGGTGTGTCTTCTCTTCGTAGTAGTGCCTGATGCGCTGTTCTCTTTTGAGCCTGCAGTGTATGAATTGGCGGAAAGGCTCGCTAACAGGTGTAGAAAATCGTGATATCATGCTTGTTTTGATGCCTTCCCACGTATCTTCTGCGTCGAAAATCTCGGTGAGGTACCAGCGGAATGCCTCACCTTCCAGGTACTCGCTGATGCAGTCGATGCGATCTCGTTCGGACCAGCTGACGTTGCTCGCCTTCGTTTCGAAGAGATGCAACCACTTGTCAACAGGGACGTCGTCTTCAGCTCCGGTGTATTTCGGCAGGCTGATCATCTTCTTTGGTGGGCTCATGATGTTGCTGCGGTAGATCCTGTCGACTTAGTGTAACGGATGAGACATGGCGTCAGTCAGAACACCAGTTTATTCTGACACTTCGTCCTCCTCCTCTTTCTTCCCCACATTCACTTGTGAAGCGTCACACTATATATATATATATATATATATATATATATATATATATATATATATATATATATATATATAGGCAGATTAACATGGCAATCGCTTTGTTTCAATTATGTATTCAAATACCGCAGAGCAGACGTCCCTGTGGCTATAACCGAATTTAATGCTGCCAAACGACAAAATTACTGCCACATTTAATTCTAATCCCAATTTTTCAAGTGGAGCTTTCAGGTATCTTTTCCGCTGATGAGAATACCGGCGACAGAACAAAAAGAAGTGATCTATCGTTTCCATTGTTTCGCAAGTCTGACATAAAGGTGACGCCTTTAGACCAACTTTATGCAAATAATAATTCAGTTGAGGAATTCTGCAACGCAATCTTGTAAAAGTAACTTCCAAGTGCCGTGTTGCACACCACTGTCTATTCCAGCGGCATCTTAGATGTGCGAAATCTCGATATTTATCCAATGAGTAGCAGTCGTATTCACGCAAACAGAGGTTTCTAAACCTTATTGCTGTCGCGTAAGCCGTATCAGGCAAAACCGGGATAATGGGACCGCGAAGAGATACTGTGGCTAGTGCATCCGCCATCTCATTGAGATATATGCCACGATGACCTGGTACCCATAAGAGCTGCAGTTTTTTCACGTTTGTCGGTATGAGTTGTCGAAACATGTGCATAAGTGTTAAGTTGGCTCCTGAAGACAGAGCAGCACATACTGAAAAAGAATCTGTAATTACGACTGCTTCCGATTCGCCCAAAGGAAGTTTCCGTAGTGCCAGTACAATAGCAAATAATTCTGCCATGAATATTGGTGTGTAATCTGGGAGTCTAACCGAAAAGGACCAGTCAAGGGAACGTGAGAAGATACCTGCCCCAGCCTTTTCATTTGATACGGATGCATCGGTCGCAATTATGTTGTTCAAGTTCACATGCGCCAAGTAATCCTGCAGCCGATCATTTAAATATTGAAATGGCATTTGCTTTGCGTTAGAGGGATAAATATTCTCAAATTCTATCTTAAGACCTAAGTTAACGTCTCTTGTTGTGAAAATATGTTTGATTTTGACGTTCAGTGGTTCTAGCAGCGCTTGAACGAACAAGATCTGTGGGCAGTGGAATCGTGACCACCAAGTTTCAAAAAATAAACTTGGTTCTTTAATAAAAGCATAAAATGATGCTCTCTGGGGCACAGTGTATAGTTTTAAAAATGTTTGGATAGTAAGCATTTTGAATCTATTCAACAATGACGGTAGACGCGCTTCCATGTATAGCACATTGTTAGCAACAAACTTGGGCAGTCCAAGGCACAGTCGTAAAGCCTCCCTTTCTAACAGTATTAGCGGTCTCATTTTATATGTCGCACTGCCCGAAAATAAGACACAGCCGAATTCCATTATAGGACGAATGTACATTTTATAGACCATTACCAATGTATTTCTTCGCAACCCCCTTTTTATGTTGCTGAGCTTGCGTAACCACCCCATGGCTCGTGTTGCTTTGGACGCAATGTGATCGATGTGGCTTTTCCAATTTAACGAGCTGTTATATATGATGCCTAAGTATTTAAGTGAATCCACCTGGGGAATCTGCTCTGTGCCATACATCAAGGAGATGTTGACAGGATCCCTGAACGAGAACGCTAGAAGCGCGCTTTTGTTTACATTTAGAGACATTCCAATTTTTTGAAGCCATTCCTCTATCATGTTTAGGTAATTCTGTAATGTCTGATAAAGTAATTGCAGATCACTGTTTGTCGCAAAGAAAGCAATGTCATCTGCATAAACATATAAATGAATATCGCTATGTGTTGGAATAGAACTGAGGAAGATGTTAAACAACACCGGTGAGAGCACTGCACCTTGTGGTACGCCACGGTATTGTCGATATCTGTTAGAAAAACAACCCCTTTGAAAACAATAAAACTCTCTCTCCTTTAAAAACTCTGCTACCCATGATGTCATGTATTTTGGTAAGTGTGACCTTTCCATCTGCTCTATTAGTAATTTATGCTCCACTTTGTCATACGCCTTGGCCAAATCCAGAGTAACTAATGCACAATACTCTCTTCTGCGCCTAGCCAACTGTATACGACTCTCCAAATCCGCGTGCGCACACCATATGGAGCATCCCGATTTAAAGCCAATTTGACTGGGGTTCAATATTGATTTCTCCTCAATGTATTTTATTACACGTGCATTCAAAACTCTTTCAGTTAGTTTAACCAAATTAGATGTAAGAGAAATTGGCCTCACATTGTCAAGTGTATACCCAAGCGCCTGTTTTTTAAGTATCGGAATTATTTTGGAAAGTTTCCAATCCGCCGGTATCCAAGAAGTTTTCAAAGAGTAATTAACCATATTACAGAGTTCATGTGGGGAAATGTCATATAGTACTTTTATCATTGCTGAAGTTACTCCATCTGGTCCAGGTGCTGTAGGAGGTAAGTGCCTCACTACACCCGCTAGTTCCGCTAATGTCACCTCGTTGAACTCCTCCCCTGCAATTGGCTTTACTATGTGTCTTGGCATTGTTGATCTGAATCTTTCTTCTAATCCTTTAGCAACATTTTCTAAGATTTCAGTGAGTTCGCTAGGCGATAGAATTGAAGAATCACTATTGTCTGATGGTGGTATCATTTTTCTGGAACGCAAAAATCTAAAAAGCGCCTTTCTGTTGTATGGTTTTGAAAGATAGCTAAATTTGTTAGTGTCATAGTCATCTTTTGCTTTGCGTACTGTGCGTTTAAAATCTGCTGCCACGTATTTATAGTCACACCAGTTTTTTGGGCATTGGTTGTGGATAAGTTGCTTCCACGCCGCTTTTCGTTTTCTATACCCTCTCGTACAATCAGCGTTCCACCATGGGCTAAACGACCCGCCTGTGCCTGAAGTTATTGAAAAAGTTGACTTTTTTATTGCTCTTTTCAGTACCGCACACAGACTCATAGCCCGAATGTCTTCCTGCATGTCCTTGCGAAGAACCAAAGTAGGCTTCAAGTCTTTTTGTAAACGCTCATAATTTACAAACGAGCCAATTTTACCAGTTAGAAATATCCCGGGAAAGTTAATATCAAAGCTAATAGGAAGGTGATCACTGTTTGTTGCGCAATCTAATGTTTTCCACGACGAAATGTTTAGTGAGGAACTCACTGTTGAGTGAGTGAGTGAGTGAGTGAGTTAGTTCTTTTTCATTTCTCCAGAATATTTATGGCTCAGACGTTATACTAGTAGTGTTGTTAGTAAGCATTTAATAAAGAGATTGGCTTGAGCTTTCGCGGCAGCTTTGCGAGCGTAGCCCACCATAGGAAATGGCTGACTGGATGTCTATTATGCTCTTATAGACAGAAAGGTTGTTAGGTAAACCAGGTCTTAATGGGTGAGCTTGGTGAGCAGATTTAAATGCTCAAAATGTGCTTTTTTTTGGGGCTTTGTCTCTTGGCCACAGCGACGGGAATATTGTTGACGCATTGCAGGAGTCCGTCAAAAGTTCAAATAGGTTTAAGTGTTGAAATCATTCTTCGGCGGATTTTGACATTTCCCAATTCACATTAAATCAAATACGCCGCTTTATTGCATTACACTACAGATTATTTACAACTCAACCATCAAATTCGTCTTGTTGCATCTCTCTTTTATTTCTCGTAATAGATTAATTTTAACCTGTTATTAAGGAAAAATTCATGAAAACTATCCGGTTCTTGGCCTATCCCCCAGCGGGGGTATGCGCGACATCGTCAAGGATTTTGACTTGACTTTACCGCTCCAGACACACAGACAACTTCACTCGTTGTGCAAGGACACGCAAACAATGGTTAGGCGGCAGATTGTGGCGGGGTGAAATGAGGTGATGTGTGGTCTCGTCTAGTGCGCTCTGTATCGTGACTCAACCGTCGTCTCGACTGGTGTGTCAACGACATCGCTGTCCAAACAAACTTCGTGAATTTTGAGGGCATTGATCTCCTCCACTGAGGTATTAAACTAGGGGACCCTAAAGCGTTGCCTTCAGGAGTTGAACGTGATAGCGATATGTTGTTCCTATAGTGCGTACTTCAGACACTTTGTGAACGCATTTCACCTTTGTGTGCCGCCACCTCTGCATACGTGATAGTGCATGTAGTGACAATTTTATGTATCCTTCTCTTGTCTTTCGTCTCTCTGTCATCTTTATCCTCCCCTTTCTCATCCCCCCGACGTAGAGTAGCAAGCAGGGCATGTTTCTCCGGTAACTTCCCTGTTTTTCTCTCTTGTTTTTCTTTCACCCTTCTACGGCATGAAACCTTTTCGAACTTGCTAAGCACCCACTACGTGGCCTTAAAGGGGCCCTCCAACACTTTTTAGGCATGGTCATAAAACGCTGCCGGTCAGTAGTAAAAGCTCTCCAGAACACGCGAGCAATAGATTATAGCGCAGCACGTGACCTGGATTTCACAATACATTATCAGTGAGCTAAAGATTGATTTTTCTTCTCTTTAGAATTGACGGAAGACGCTCAAAAATCGTGCGTAGAAGACCATCTGTCAGCCATTGGCTCATTAGGACGTGGCGCGCTCTGTTGATACAGGGATTGCCGTGGGAGGCCGCGACTTGTCCACGCGTTTGCGCGCATAAACACGGAAAAAGCCGCGTATTCGAAAGAAATGGTGCTCAAGGTCACGAGGCACGAGTGACGTATTAAATGAGAAGCATTTCTTAGCACACTTCGGCGATTTTGGGCGTATCTATCTATCTGTCTATCCACTTACGTGCTCACCCTTTTAACTTGGCGTGAACCAATATTAGCATGGGAAGGTAAGATGGTTTGACGAATATGATGCGCTGGTAGACATGAATAATCTCACAATCCCGTCGCCTACGCTGTCAAACACTTCTCGCCAGACAGTGGCACATACCCACGGGCGGGTATGTGCCGCTGTGATGCGGTTATGTGCCACAGGTGATTGACACTTATTGTCTATCCAGGAACGACGAAAACACACGTAGGCAATTTAACGCGTGAGCGTTTCGCGATACTCGACATCAGTAGCGTTGACATAACGAAGGCATAGAATAAAGTCAGTGTTAAGTAAAACCTCAAATAGGCAGCACTGACCCCCGGACATGTGCAAATAATAAATTTCAGGGTCCCAGCAGGAATCTAACCCAAGCATTCTTCGTGGCAGTCAAGCATTGTTCCCAAAAACCGCTATTATAGCGGCTTGACAAAGACCCCTGCCTCTACATAATTTGGCAGGAGACAACACACGTACACAAAGGCGGCAATGCACCAATATACAGATCATCTTTCGAGAAAGAACACTCAAATGTGTGGCAAATTTACTGCACAACAAAACTTTCTTTTTTTTTCTTCACAGAAGGTATTTTTTTAGCGAACAGTTCATAACATTTATGAACACAGTCGTAGGAAATATGTATCATGATGAAAGCATACAGATGTTTTATGTACATAAAAGCATATAGGAAGACTTTCACACGCACCACCGAATAAACAATATACAATACCCAAGAAACAAGCATAAAAAGAGCAAGCACATATATGGCGTAAAATTACTCAGTTAAGTCGCACGGCTAAGAAAATGCGGCTTTAACATCTGACGCAAAGTAATATGCAAATTAATGTTTTCCCCCTCAAGATTGTTAACTAGTAATGATATGGTATGGTTGCTGGTCTTTTCCATGATTGGCTCGCGAAGAGGGGACAGCCCAAGTTTCATGCTATCTGATGTCATAATTGAGTTGATGTGGTTTGTTTAAGTTACAAAGACGAATAAATGCACTGTGGCCTTTTTTAACGCTTTCTTTATACTTCGTGGCAAGGTTAAATTCATAATGGTGACGAATTTGGAGAGCATTAAACTGAGCAAATAATGGACTTGTAAGGCTGTCATAAGGAACGCACGCAACATGCCGCAATGCTTTCTTTTTTTAGTATAAATAATGTTCCGCAATTCTTCTTTTACGTTGTGTCCCATACTAAGTTAAAATAATTAGCGTGACACATATACATTGAAATATACAACAATAGCCATTATTTTGATGGAAGACCATCCCGAAGCCTACAGAGTGGCCCACGTGCTTTCGGCGGCATAAGTGTTGCTATGCGTTCGATGTGTTTGTCCCACAAGAAATGCTGATCAAAGGTTACGCCTAACATTTTCACGTCCCCCGTGACTTCAATTCGTTCTGATCGATGGAATACGATTAGATTACGATATACGTGTTTTTGGTTGATGCAAAAAAAAAATTTTTTGGAATTAACCTTGCAAAGAATTTGCTTTGTCCAGAAATACAGCGTTTCGAGAACAGAGTTAGCTTGTTGGGATAAATAATCAATACTAACGCGACTGGTAGAAAAGCTGGTGTCGTATATTATATAATGTGGTAAGTTGCTAATGTTCACTAAATCACTTATATAGATGTTGAAAAGCACGGGTCCTAATATGGTTCCTTGAGGAACACTGGCTTCTAGCTTTAGAGGGTCTGAGTGTCCACCTTAGATGTAAATGCTTTATTTTTGTCCATCCGGTAAGACCTGAGAAGATCCAGTGGCATTTATATATAATCCACGGAATCCGTAATGTTCTAGCTTTCTTTAGTAAAGTCACATGGTTGATCCATTCAAAAGCTTTGGAAAAATCAACATATACACCTAATGGTAACGTTTCTCTTCAAAGCCATTGAAAATAAATCCTTCTGTGTTAATAGAGCCAATTCCGTCGATAGGCCCTTACGGAACCCGAATTGGTATGGAGTTAATAGCCGATATTTTTCGCAAAATGACACAGCCCTTTTACAAATATTTTCCAAGCCTTTTGCAAGCCGGCCGATAATTCGACACATCACTTTGGTCACGTAATTTGAACATTTGCCTTTTCCATTTTTGTCGGGAACAGACCAGTAGATATGCAAATATTGAATACGTGTGCAAGAACGTCTACTTAGCGTCATATCATGACGTGTTGCTCAACAAAAAAAAATGCAACACGGTCACCTTCCCTCCGCACTATTCGCATAACCTTGATTCACAAGTACGTGGGATCTGTCGATATTTTTTCTTTGCCTCTGCCATCCCTCCCTGTTGAGCGTCCAGCGCTTTCACCGGGACGAGAGAATGCGATTGCAGCGTGCGACCATTCTTTGTAACTCCGTTCGTACTGGATCGATACTTTAATTTTTTTTGCGGCGTGAAATTCGTCAGGCGATAAGCTCTTTTAATTATTCCTTATTGTTTCCTTGTTTTTTGCTTTTGTTCTTGCCGCCAAGATGAAATGAATATTTCGGAAGATAACGTAGACACAGTTAGCAGCTTCGCTCTACCATTACTTGTAAATATTATAATCCAAATGGCAACACTGCTAATGTAGCAGCAAGTTATTTGAGACCATCATCGCTGTACTCCAGCAGTCATGGGCTGCTTTACAAAAAGAGAATCATTTTTTGTTACGATTGGAGTCGTTCAGCTTTACTGCACTGATAGTTTTACTAACATTTTAATAATTCTTTTCAATGGGCACAGGTATTGCCCGTGGGGTGTGGTTCACAGCTTACGTATGACGTATACAAGGCTCGAAAGTCCGTGCCGCAAGAAGTAAACAGAACAAGGTGTTTTTGATTCGTACGTTTATTCAACATGGCAAACCTCACAAAAATGAAATATAAACGCAAGAGCTACAGCAAGAGATTAGGAAAACTAAACGGAATAATCTTTCCGGAGAACTATAGCCGGAGTTCAAGCGTTGCACGACTCGTGCACGTGGTCCCTGAGCTTCGTGGCGCTGGCAGCTTACGCAAGGCAGACAAAACTCCTGATGATGTAGGTCACCGTTCCACCGTGATCATCGTCTTTTCGTCGCCATCGCTGCAACAAAACGTCACCGTTCCACCGTGATCATCGTCTTTTCGTCGCTATCGCTGCAACGAAACGGATTGCTGGTGTCCCGTTCTCACTGCCCTTGTTCGGACGCCGACGACGCCGACGACGTCCCTGTCCTGGACTGCAGGCCTGGGCCGAGGTGATCCGAAAGCCGATCGACGCGGGTGTCGCGCCAACGCTACGGCAAAATGACGCTCGACGGCCGTCGATTTAGGGTGAGCGAGTTGGACTCCTGCGTAGCGTGGCCTTTGCGATCGACGATGCTCGGTGCCACACCTGGCGTCTCGGAGCCTTGCTGCGTGAAAGATTGGCAATGGGTACGTTGGCAGCCGCGACGAGACGATCGAACGGCGCCGAATGCCTTTTGGGTAGTCCTGAGTCCGGTTTCTGAATTGAAAAGCGACTTCCGAAAGGCCGCCGTGTGCCGAAACGCCGCACGAAGCGTCCTCGTGGAGCTCTTATGCCTTCTTCTCCGGCGTCTTCGATTGCAAAAGCGTTGGAACTCGCTGATGGCATGGCGTGCGAGGTGCACGCACGGTTGTTGCTCCGAATGTCACCGGCGGCGCAGCGGCAGTTCACGCAGTCGTACCGGGCAGCGCTGTCGTGGTCGTCATTCGAACAGCCTTGGATGAAGTCAAGCGGCCGATCTGTGCCCGAGCAACGCTCGTCGTCGTCTCCGTCGGTTTCGAAGGAGCGTTGTGCCAAAGCAGGAAATGTCGTGGAGCAGGTGTCTTCCGACTGCTCGCCCAGGGACTCGTCTTCCTGAAGCTTCATCACGGGACCTTGAAGATGGACTGCAGACTTTCGGTGCTCGCAAGGCTACGATGGTGAACAGAACGACGCGGGCTTACGTTTTGCTGGGCGAAACCTCGTTCTGTTCGTGGCACGTGGCCTCGCGAGAACTAGAAAAAGAAAGAAGAGCCTGGAACTTGTGGCACACACCCACGCTGGGGTATTCGCCAAGAACCGGGTAGTTCTGACGAAATACATTCATTTTGTTAGCTTACGTCTTTTAAAGTTTTGAGAGGGGTCACGGGTAATAATACATATGATTGCTTTATTATTGCTATTATTATAGGGAACTCCATGGATCAAAGGAAAACATTTAAACATTAGAAACTTACAGGTAGAAATTACGCAGAGAAAAATGAAGCAGATAATATCAGCAAGAACAATAGTTAATGAAACAAATAAATTAATTTGGAAAAAAGTGATTTAGGAGTGTTGATTGCTTTTATGTCTGAATGTTTTTGAACCTTTAATAAATAAACTTTCCCGTCACCGTCTTCTTTTTCTTCTTCTCCAGTCTTCACACTATTTGGGCCTCAGACGCGATGCTGGTGGTGGTGGTAATAGCAAGTATTTGCCTACGCAACCTGCCCATAGGAAATGGCTTCCAGGGTGTCTATTATGCTCTCATATGCAGATTGGTTGCTAAGGAAACCAGCCCTTAGTGGGTCAGATTTCTTAGAGTACCAGGCACACAGACCACTTCACTTGCTTTGCAAGACCGACAAACGATGGTGAGGATTGGGGGGTGGGGTGAAATGAGATTTTGATATTGGGTCGCTTCTAGAGTACTCTGTATCGCGACTCGACCGTTGGTCTCGGCTCGTGTGTCAACGGCATCGCTGTCCGAACAAACTGCGTAAATTTAGGGGACGCTCAATTCCTGCAGGCGACTATAAAAAATTACTGGAGTGGCCATTTTTGTAAGGAGGACGTCCTAGGTGCCCCATTATGGCAGCAGCTAATGTTAGTTGAAGGGAGCGCTTTCAACCTGCCATGGTGATATAGTGATGTTACTCGCCAATATTATTGGCGAAACAGGGAAGTTTATTGCAAACTGGTAACAACATTTCGGGTGAGTACAACTGTCTGGTGTACCAAAATCACTTCAGTGGCGTGTACAAACAAGAGAACATAGACAGGATGTAACACACAGCACTTCCAATATTCTCACGGATCACGAATCACTCAAGAAAATAAAGAGAAAAGAAACGCAAAAAACAGTGAATTGGAACAGATCCACATATTACGTGCGACGAGAAGCAATTTTTTCCCCCGAGTTAAAACGGCAGTAAAGGAAGTTCAGTATTCCCGTTCAGAACTCCAAAAAAACGTGTATGCCACCTTATGATAAATGCTTCGTCACCCTGAGTTTCCATCTGTTCGGTAAGGTACCAAACCATGACCATTCTAATCTTCTGTAGCGCTAGGTATGCAGCTCGTTGGGGTCGTCGCCGTGCTTCGGCCATACAGCGGCGACGCCACAAGACGAACATTGTGACGTACAGTACGAATTGTTAAAATAATCCCCTTCTGCGCTGTTGGCTCGAAGGAACCGACACTCCGAATTGACGACGCACGACGTGCCACACGCCTTTGGCCGCTACATATTCAAACATCGTGTGGCGGATCGTTTCTCTTTTCCCGCAGTTGGGGCAGTGGTCATTGGGAACGACGCCCCACGTTAACAGTCTTTGACGAGTGGGCAACGCGTCCCATCGCCGCAGCCACCAATCAAATTCTCTAACTATTTCCGGTACGTGGTTGTTGCGCCATTTCTTCCACTTGCTGGGCCTCCATCTCTGTGTTTCCTCGTCAGTAATCGAGCGACTGATTAACATTTCGCTAATGCGTGCGGGTGTGAGCTTCGCAAAGTATTCTTCGGTGGCGTCACCGTCAACCGAACGCTTGAGGCCCTCTGCTGCCTTATAAAAGGCATGTGGGTGTTCTGCTTGAGGTCCCCGGTACCTTTCCGACGTGAATGCGGCTCCAAGAGTTCCGGTCCAATATAGCAATAAGCTACGGTCAGGATAGTCATTGTCCTGAAACAATTTGTGAACTGTTTTAGCTGCAAGTGCCTTTGTGAATGTCGCAACATCTGGCAGACTAAGCCCTACACAACTTTTTGAGAGCTTCAGGAACTTTTGTTGAACTTTTGGTGTCTTCCCGTCCCATAGGAAGGCTCCAACCAATGACGCAAGGCGGCTCGCAAAAACTTTGGGTATGAGTGCAATGTGCTCGATGTAAAAAGCATATGCGTATGCTTTGGTTTTCACCACCGTCACTTTGGCGTCAAGTGACAAATTGAAGTCAGTGGCATACGCGAAGACCTGCGTGGCTCGATGTACCGCGTCCTCCCAATTTCTTTTGGCCACCTCCCCGTCTTGAAAGTATACCCCGAGGACTTTTACGGCATCCGCGTATTGAATACCACCCGGCAAAGAGCCGTGGAAGCTACCGAAACGAAGGGCTTTGCTTTTCTCCGCATTCAGGAAAGCACCCGATAAACTGGCATACTCTTCCAACAGCTCCAAGAAAGCGCGGTAACTGGCTTAGTTTCGCACGAACACAGAGATGTCATCCGCGTAAGCGGTGATGCTAACTGACTCCAGACCTGTGACTGGAAAGCCCTGAATATTAGGGCACTTTGCCACTTTCCTAAGGAGAGGATCTATGGAAAGAACAAAGAGCACCGGTGCGATTGGGCATCCCTGGCGAACACCTCTTGTTACTGGAAAGCTTGCTGTCTCCACGCCGTTGATGAGAAGTCGGCTGGTCATGTTGGTGTATAGAAGCTTTACACAGCGAACGTACTGCTTAGGCAAACCAAACTTTCTAAGTACGCAGTATAGGTAGTCATGTTCGACCCTGTCAAAGGCCTTAGCTTGATCCAATGACACGAAAGCACCGGTAACGTTTTTGGCGTTGGCATAGTAGAATAAATCTCTTATCAGAGTAAGTGTTTGAAAAATTGACTTACCCGGCACTGCACACGTTTGCGTGGGTGAGACTATATCGGGCAGAAAAGGTTTTAGCTTCAAGCCAAGGATCGTAGCTACGAGTTTGAGGTCCGTGTTAAGGAGGGTAATCGGCCTCCATGACCGTGGATCGTCAGGATCCATACCCTCCTTTGGCAGCAAGACTACACGGTCCTCACTGAAAGACCTCGGCTTTTGCCCATCAACAATGAACCCGTTAACCATGTCAGTACGTGCGCCGCCTAGGACGTCGAAGAAAGTTATATAAAACCCCGCCAGTATTCCGTCTCGACCTGGAGCCGTGGTAGTGTTCATTTTCCTCAAGGCTTGCCAAACTTCCTCTTTCGTCGCCTCAGCACAGAGCATATCAGATGCCTCAGGACACAGCGTGAGCAAGCCTTCGCAAAATTCTGCTATTCTTTGATGCTGGTTGCTGTCTTTAGAGCGATGATCTGCAGAGCAGAGCCTTTCAAAAGGCGCCCTAAAGACCTCCTCGATTGATTTGATATCTGTGACGATGCTCCCACACTCTGTCCGTGCTGCACCGATAATACTGGGCTGGTGTTTCCTTACTGCTACTCGCTGTGCGTACGCCAAGTTACCTAATTCATCCGTAGGCAGGTGCAGCTCCTCTGTGCGTTTAAAAGCCCCGGACCTTGCCCTGAGGTCGTATTTAGCCTTTTTAGCCCATATGTACTCTTGAATTGCGCCGGTCAGACTACCTGCGTGCTCAACGATTTGAATACGCCTGAATGTTTCATTCATTTGTGATGTTAGACGTGCATGGCGCATTTTCCCGGCCTGTTGCGCAATCACACGCCATCTGGCCTTCAAGAGATCCCACGCTGTCGGCGTAATTTGCGGCGTGTCTTCCAAAGACGCATAGATATTCATGCGCATTTCAGATACCGAAACTTCATCACTTAAAATTAATGAATCCATTCGCCACAACTTGGAGCAATGCCTTCCCAGCTGGGCCTTCAAGGTGAACAGCACTGGCATGTGGTCGCAGAGCTTGCGTTGCCCAGGCGCTAAAGAATTGACATCGCATGTCTCTAAATTTTCAACGAGCTCGTTAGGGATATAGACTCTGTCAATTCTGCTCTGAGACGTACCCTGAACGCGCGTGGCTCCAAAGGTGTTCCCGTGAAGCGTTGTTCATGCATCGACCAGCTTAACTCTCTACATATTTTCTGCAACTCTTTCGAATGGTATGTGCTTTGTCCTTGACTAGGGCCTCGAACATCTCGAATTGAATAAAAAAACACATTTGAAATCACCTAACAATACGCACGGTGCTGCATTTAGCAGGGATGACCGGGCACCTCTAAAAAAGTCATTGGCAAGAGACCTATTCACGGGTGCGTAAAAGTTGGTGAATCGGATTTTCTGGTCGTTTATCCACATGTCCACCGCAATAACACGGCCTTCTGCATCGAAGAGGCAATGCGCACCCCGCCTGAACCTCGGATTGAGAAACACGACACCGGGGCCACGCGACTGCGTCTGCGTTAAGGAGACGAAGGCTTCAACCGAAAATATAGTACGGAATGTCATGATGTCGTGCCGCGTTCGAAAGTTGGTCTCTTGTAGAAAAAGCACGTGGACCCCGAGCGAGCGCACAAAGTTCATTATCTCCTGTTGTTTTACAAGATCTTTGAAACCACGAACATTGAAAGTCATGAAAGATAGCCTATTCATTTAAAATAAATTGAGGGGGAAACGAAACAATCGTTCCCCCCCCTTTTCAACAGCGATGCGTAAGGGGATGGCACTGCTTCTCCTGTGTCAAGCGGCAGTGGATGAAGTCAACGTGATGATACTGGAAGGACTGGCACTGAGATTTACTTACGCGCAAAGATAGAACGGACCCAGTAAGCAACACCAATAATAACAGAAATAGTACACGCAGCATGCAACGTAACTCACATGATGCAATTACTGTAACACGGCATGGCAACCACGGCATAGAGCTCACAAATTGGCACATGAAGGTTTTATCGTGAATGACAATAACATATGGAATACTAAACAGTTTTCATGCATCAGAGACAACAAATGCATAGTGGTTCTACAGCTGGGAGGCAAGCATTGCAACGGTAAAGACAACAGGAAGCGGAAAGAATGGATGTGGGCAGCACAAATTAAAAAAAAAACATTGAGTCCTCACCCGCATCAGGTGATAGATATCGGTTTAGCGAATCCACTCGGGGCTTTTTGGATGTTCCGGATGTGGTGACATCACTTCCACTGCTCGAACTACCAGGCTTGGTGCGGCGCTGAACTTGTCGGGAAAACACGTATTTTCAGGAGACAAAGATACCGATCGTGAGGCTTGCGAAAATCTGTCACTCCTTAATTTTCGTGATGGTGACCGGCTCCTACGATGTCTGGATGTCTTGTTGGATGCTTCTTCTTGGGCCTGTACAGTGTGTGTGCGAGTCGTGTTAGGTTTCCTTGAAGACGTGGTCTTAACTTCTTTCGTGGGCCTCGTCCTCACGCTACCTTCCAGGCGCACAGGTGGCCGTTCATGGAGCTCGTCACTAGGCCGTGTTGACCAGCTCAGACCCAGTCGTCCAGTTAAGGGTCGTGGAGTGGGCCACACAGGTCGCCGCCAACCTTGGGTTGATGGCCATCTAACACGGAATCATCCTCAGTTGCTTTCTGACGAAATAAAGTTTTTCCATCCATTCATGCACTTCTTGCCTCAGAAGGTCGGAGTGATTTTCCCGGTTGGCCAGCCCTCCGAGATGCTTGGGACGCTTCCTCCAGCGGTGATGCGTTCGAGGATTGATCGTTTTCTGTGGCCTTGAGTTCCTCTGATGAAGACTTGGCAGACGCACTCGGCGTCTCCACAGCGTTGCTGGGATCCTGTGACGACGTTGTGGGAGATGACAACGCTGCGGTGTCCCCAGTCAGCGCAGAAACGTCGTTGTCACTCGTTGTGCATGGCGACGCGGCATCAACGCCGCTGGCGTCTTCTGTCTTGGCGTCATAAAATTCTGCGGTGTCCCCAGTCAGCGCAGAAACGTCGTTGTCACTCGTTGTGCATGGCGACGCGGCATCAACGCCGCTGGCGTCTTCTGTCTTGGCGTCATAAAATTCTGTGTCGGTTGCGCTGTCTTCATCCCAATAATCTGGAATCTTCTTTGGCCGTGGCGTTGCTTTGCGCTGCAAAACTTCCATGTGCCTGGAGGTTCCGATTTGGGTTGTTCTCTTCGAAGCACTCTCTCCAAGTTCTGGGAATTCTTTCAGTGACTGTGAGGTGCTCTGCGCTGCGTCTGCGTATGACTTGGGACGGAAGCAATATTTCGTCGCGTGGTCCCCATTACAGCGTTTACACTTGGACACACAATCCTCAGATGTATGGCCGAAGGTGCCACATCGTTGACAGAAGGGTGTTGTGCAAGTAGCCTCAACATGACCTTCTCTGCTGCAGCGCGCGCATACTCTGCGCATACCACGGTACTCGAGCATCACGCGGTGACCTTGAATTGATAGGAAGTTAGGGGCGGGCTTGGCCATCTCGATTCGGACGATGCGGGTACCAGCGTACGTTGATTGATGCCTTTGCAAGGTAACAAATGTGATACCCTTCACTTTTCCGTATGGCTGAAGAGCTGAAATAACTGCGTCATCTGACACGTATGGCGGGAGGCGGAACACACTGACTTGTACGTTTGGCGCCCCGACTGCCTCAACTTGTACCTTGTAACCTTGTAACTTGATTCCTTGGTTTACCATCAACTTGGTTGCTTGTGCAGCCGACCGAGCCGCAACTAGGAACTTCGAAGCTCCGAGGTGTTGCAGGAACAGCACCCCTTCACTCCCCATGACGTCTTCGAGGCCATCGATGATCTCGTCAACGGACGCCGTCCCCTCCGGGACGATGAAGTTGAAGCAGTGCTCCTTGAGCGGGAGTGCCGCAGGCCTTGACGCCATCCTCGCTGGTCCCGGCAGGGGCCGACGACAATGGGATCAGGCCTAAAAAAACTGGCTGGCAAAGTCGCGAGTGGACACCCGGCAGCAACGCCACCGGAACGCTGACCGCGTTGAAGACTGGAACGCCGAAGGTCCTTTATAGCGGCACCCGTTCGTTTCTCGTAGCCGTAGTAGTAGTGTGTAACCAGTCTTACACTTTGACCTCCAAGGTGGTGCCGGCGGGAGATTTCTTCTGTGCGTTGTTGAACAATAAAATATAGTGCTCAATGTACATGCCAATGGCTGCTAAGGGAGAATTAGAGACAGGAGAATTCGGCTTTTAGTTAACGCGCACGCTGCGAATTTTTCATTGTTCAACAACGCACAGAAGACAAGAAAGGGTTGCTACGTTATACTCGCTGGGCGTAACCTTCTAGGTTTTAGAAAGGTTTAGCGAGCGTTGGGCCGCAGTGCCATGAATACAGTGAACTAGTATATACCATGAACTCGAGGTGGCTAAAGGTGGGAAGTAGACACGAAGCGCAAGCCGTAAGAAAGTAAAAGCCAAATACTCCTGTCTCTCATTTCCCATTAGCAGCCATTGGCATGTGCTTTGAGCGCTATCTGACAGGAAAAGGTTGGTACGTTATACTCGCTGGGCGTAACCTCCTTGGTTGTAGAAAGGTTTAGTGAGTGTGGGCCGCAGTTCCATGAATACAGTGGACTAGTATATACCACGAACTCGAGGTGGTTAAAGGTGGGAAGTAGACACGAAGCACAAGCCGTAAGAAAGTGTGCGTGTGCCTCCTCTCGTTCAGTCCTTGGAATGTCCGCTGGATGGCGGTGCTTCTATATTGGGAATATATGATGAAAAGATGCGAGATGGTGGTACTTGGAGTGTTGAATAGATTGGCGAACGGACACACAGATAGATGCTGTCTGTGTCTCTGTCTGTACATTTGTCTGCTTGTCCGCCCTTAACGGTACCGTAAACAGCACCAAAGAGGCCAAACGATACTCCAAACGGCCGACCCCATCCGCAGCGCCCGCCAATATTGCTCAAGATTCAGCGTTTATACGTGTGATTGTCATTTAAAAAAGCAATTATTGCGCATATCGGAGGCAGCATAACAACACGTCAATATTCTGTATGTGTGTCTCTTACTAGAAAAAAGCATACATAAGTAATTATAAGGACCGCAGCGTTTATCACGTTGCGGTGACCAGGCAACGCTTGCACGGAAAGGCAAGAGTTTCCAACGCCCCGTCGCGGCGTTTTAGTGGCTAAGGTACTCGGCTGCTGACCCGCAGGTTGCGGCATCGAATTCCGGCTCCGGTCGGCTGAATTTCCGATGGAGGCGGAAATGTTGTGGGTCCGTGTGCTCAGATTTTGGTGCACGGTAAAGAACCCCAGTTAGTTGAAATATCCGGAGCCCTCCACCACGGCGTCTCTCGTAAACTTATGGAGGTTTTGGGACGTTAAACCCCACATATCAATCAATCAATCAATCAATCAATCAATCAATCAATCAAGGGTTTCCAACGCTTCGCTAAGACCAAGGAGCCTTCATGTGCGCGTGTCTTCAAACACGGAGACGCGCGCACATGAAGGCTCCCTAGCTAAAACGACAAGGTGGTGGCACCTACCCGTCGCCTTGTGTTCTACGCCTTATCACCTCCGAGACGGGCGCGCAGGGCGCGCGCGCTTTGTTTTTCAAGAAAACTGCCAGATAACGCTCATGTCTCACGTGTGACGTGACTTGATGCGCTCTTTCGCCTCCGCTGCATGCTCGATGTACTCTAACGCAGCGCCTCCAGAATACCATTCACCGATTTTCTTGCGCACAACATCAAATAAACGGTTTGTTCACTCTTTCCAGACGCAAGACTCTTCTTTCGACGACATTTTCAATGTAACATGCATACAGGGGGGCCATTATTTTTTTCAGTTACGTCAGTGTTTTCGTCGGAAACATTTGATAGAAGTTTTATGAGTTCATACTTTACAACAGCAGGTAAATAGGAAATGCAACTTAGTGCTATGTGTACCTTCTTTATTGGTACGCCTGTGGCTGGGTGTCGTCACGAGTTGTTAACAGTGTTGCCGATCGCCTGTGCTTCTACTGCAACGGTTGGCGCACTACGGTAACCCGTAATACGTAAGTGGTAAGAAGTCACCGTACAAAAAAAAAGTCTCCAAGGAAAGCCCTTCAGTAACCCTCCACTAATGAACGACCACTTAGTAAAGCATGCAGCTGTCGGCCTGCGTCGTCGTAACATCCCACGAAACATTACGTCCGCCATACCCCGAGCCACCGATCATTTAACTCATTAGGCGCCATTCACAACTAATTGGCGGCGTTAACGACGATGCTGTGTAATTACTAATAGCGGAACGCGCACACGTTCTGATTAATTTCGAAACTCGCAGCCAATGTCAATAGCGTGCGTGTTCCACTCAACCATGCGCGCAAACACACACACACACACACACTCTCTCTCTCTCTCTCTCTCTCTCTCTCTCTCTCATACGGGACCGGGGCACGTTTCGGCGATATAGCGCGCGGTCCTTCCTTATTGGTCGCTAAATCTAGCAAACGTGGAGTATACAAAGCGTGGACAATAGCTCTTCTTCGGCCAGCAAGCTGCATCGAGAGGGTTCTCCTCCGTAAGGCGGTAAGAAGCGAGCTCACGCTCGCGATGCTGCGCACCTTCTATTAAACGACCATCTAATTGGCGTGCGCCGAGGAAATCGACCTTCCCTTATAGCGTACGGGGCGCCACCAATGGTCCTGTACTCCCCCTACGCACCTCGTATCTCTTGCTCCCTTTACCTTCTCAGGCAGTGCAACGGTTTGGATGTGCATCTATATAGATAGATTTATATTAGCTCTCTTTCCGTCCTCGCTAATGGTCAATATAACCCTTCGAGACAAATGCTTATTGCCAGCCGGAACCCCCGTCGCTCCCTTTTTATACATTTTCTCTCCGTGCGCCTCGCCTTTGTGTTCTTTTTAACTTTATTTATAGGGCCTGTTAGATATTAGAAAACGCTGGCTTCGGCGGAGCGGGGCTTGAAGCCATGGACTTCGGGAAGGTCCTATAATGTGCGACGCCATACATTTTCTTTCCCCCCGAAGGCATTTTCTTGGGCTTTGCTCAAGTTACGTGCCACAAATTGGCTTCTCCGCCCGCCTCGCTGTAGCGGCAGGCATCTCAAGAATAGTTAAATACATCATTTGCGATAGGAGTTAAGAAATAATTAGCTTTTCGTAGTTGAGCGCTGACGTCACGTGGGAGAATTCATGATCTTCACGAGCAGAACCCGTCGAAGATTCGACCTATATAAAAAGCGGCCACCTGTGATCAATCAGTATTACTGTGGTGTGATGAGATTCAACGAAAGTCGACGGCGAAACCGAAGCACTGATGGGTGTAACTAGCAGCCGACCAATATGACGTCGCCGTTCGGGGCAGCGATTACAGAGGTGCAGTTCTTCCGCGTATACGTTAACGTGGGTGCACCACGCGTGCTACAGTCGAACGCGCAGGCCGCCTACCCTCACAACGAGTCTGATTGATGATTGATGTAACGGCGCCCACTCATTTTCGCTGACTGTGCTTTGGAAGTTAATAACGCTTCGGACGGCGGAGGGGCGAGTGATATCACATTGCTTAACTGTAACGCGCGCGCGTATACTATTGATATTGCTACATGCTATTTGTATCATCATCATCATCATCATCATCATCATCATCATCATCATCATCAGCCTGACTACGTCCACTGCAGGACAAAGGCCTCTCCCATGTTCCGCCAGTTAACCCGGTCCTGTGCTTGCTGCTGCCAATTTATACCCGCAAACATTGTATCATATTGTTGTATCAATTTGTATATGCATCAGTTTGTATCATACTGTTGCATATATCGCGTGATTCACTTAACAATATGGCTGGCGAGAGATGTTACACAATTGTGCCGTTAGGTACTTCTTTGCTTTTGAAGAGGTTGCAGAATAGCGTGCAATTTTTCTTATCTCATTCTAGTAAAAAGCGTATTTTTTACATTCCCCCCCCCCCCCCAACTTTTATGTAACGTTGTATCGTGTCCGCGATGCCGAAGTTAACGTTTCGCCGAACCCATCTCGGAGGCTTTCCCTGCAGCCAGTATATAAACGGAAGTGACTTGTTGACGCAAAGAAGTATCGACCGGAAGGGAATCGAACAGACCGGTACTCGAAGCCAACAATAAACTGAAGACAGGAAGTGTAAACTTGAAGACCGCGATTGTGCGCCGAAAAGCAACTCACCTAATACTTTCACAGTATAGCAGTTAGCGAGATACCTATACCGAGTTAGCTTCGTACAGCGCAGCGAGATAGATGACACTGGTTCGCACCGAGTTAGCTTCGTACAGTGCAGCGAGCTCGATGACACCGGTTCGATTCCTGGCTACGGCTGCCGCGTTTCGATGGGCGGAAGACGCTCCCTGGATTTCGTGCCGACTGGTTGTGCGCCCGCGCGCTCCGCGCACTCGCGACCTTCGGCGTCATCGTAGCTCTGGCCGACTGGGCTGGCCCTACGTCACCTCCTGTCGCCGATGGTCTTCGGTGACAGCGAAGCTCTGACCTACTAGACCTGCTCTACGCCATCTACAGACGCCGACAACATCTCTCGCAAGTGTACCCCGTCCTCGGACTCCAGTGACCGTTTTTCCATCTTTCCTGTCTCTCCTATCCCCTCAGTTTGTTGGTGCTTCTTCTTCCTCTTTTCTATACTATTACTTCTACTCTTTTTATCCCTCCTCACCCCCATCCCTTGTGAGCCCTGTGGCGGTGTCGCTCCTGAAGCAGACAATAACGGGGCTCACTTTTCTCTTCCTTTTTCTATCTTAAGAACCACTCAGCGTTTCGATGGGCGCCTAATGCAAAAACACCCTTGTACTTGAATTTTGGCACGTTCCGAGAAAACCAACGCGGCAAAAATTAATTCGCTGCCCCACAGTACGGCGTGAATCATAATCATATCGCAGTCTTTATTAGCAAAACCGTAAAATTCCGTTTTTTTTCTCCCTGCCTTGGAGGTGATTGCACCGATCACAGCGATCTTAGTTTTTCCTCCCAGTTTTCTAACGTTGAATTTATCAACACTGTCTGATGCAAAATGCGCATTGCAAGCTCCTGATTCTTGCTGCCCGCCGCGGTGTTTGTGTGCTTAAGGCGCTAGACTGGTAACGCAACTGGCACGGGATCGAATCCCGCCACCGTTGGCTGGCGACGAACTATCTGCAGCAAAAAGCGTCGCCATTCCCGGCGGCTGCACCGAATCTCGGTGGCGGTGGCTGTTTTTTCGACGGTGGCGAAAATGTTTGAGGCCCGGGTACGTAGATTTGTGTGCGCGTTAAAGAACCCTAGATCGTCTAAATTTACGGAGCCCTCTACACTACGGCGTCTCTCATAATCATATCGTGGTTTTAAGACGTAAAACCCCTGACATTGTTATTACCGTTATTGTTGATTCTTGCTCAAAGAGAGGACAGTCTTACGTATTAGCTTCCGAAATAATACAGACGCTCGATCTCGCGTAACTGAATGGTCACACGATTTACCTTCCAATGGATATTTTGACACTGTGGCTCGGCAGGCAACGAACTATTTGACGCTGCAGCAAAAGTCATTGTGGAGGACGTTGCCGTTCGTGTAAAAATTATGCACTCACGAAGTGAGGTGATCCGGTTATTGACGTCATCGTTTATGCGAGAACGTACAACTTACACTGTTGTAACCCAGTCTCCAGGCTACGTTGGGACTCGTCTTCGGCTCCCGGATAAAATAAACCGAATCCGCGCCGGTTTCCTGCACCGAAGTCGACCGGGCACGGCCTTCAGTAGACGATGTGCGCACCTTATCGGCCGTGTGGACAAGCCGAGCTGTTAGCACTGCCAAGTGGATGAGACCTAACACATCTTAACACATCTCGACTGGTGTGCGCATGTGAACAACGTTATTGCATCATCTAACAAAACATTTGGGTTTTTACGACGTCATTCACAAAGCGCTTCACAGCATGTCAAGTTACTAGCTTACAAAACACTAATACGGCCCAAACTAGAATACGCTTCAGCCATTCGGGATCCTCGCCAGATATTCCTCACAAACGCCCTTGAGGCTTTTCAGAATCGTGCCATTCGTTTCATTCATTCCGCCTTTTCATACGATGTCAGTGTAACATCCTTGAAATCGAAATCCGGTTAACAAACACTTTCTAATCGACGTCACATTGCTAGTTTATCATTATTTCATAAATTCTACCACAGCGCGCTAAATCAAGCACCGTATATTTTGCCACCATCACGCATATCCTATCGCATTGGTGACCCCTTAAACGTTGCCCGTCCTCAAGCTCGCACAGTCACCTTTGCATCTTCTTTTTTTCCTCGAGCAGCCAAGGACTGGAACGACCTTACACAAGAAATTGCTAACTCAAGCCCTACTGCCTTCATTGAAGCGATCACATCACATTATACCATATAATAAATTGTTCAACTTGTTGTATATATTGTAACCCACCCCTCATGTAATACCCCCTGGTGGGGTCTTTAAGGAATAAAAGTGAGAGTGAAAGTGAAATATTGTGAACGACTGTTCTCTATGCGTGCCCAAAAAGAAGACGCTCGCTTCAAAGTTGGCATGTGTGTGTGTGAGAACTCGGTTGGAAACTAACCTATTGTCCTCTCTGTCCGACCACACAGCGTCAACGACTCCTCACTTGTAGACTGTCTGAAACGTTCTGGATAATACACTACACTTTACGAATGCTACTGCGTCACATAGTTATTGCACATGCGCATCACATCTTGTTCTTGTTGCCTTTCACTTGTGGCTCATACCCACTGTGGTCAATCGGCCAATAATTGAGTGGTCTTATGAAGTATTATAAGGTATCATCTTCTTGTGCTCCTCTTATCATCACCCGAATCATTCTTGTTTCTGCTTACCCTTTTCCCCTGCGCTGCAGAGTATCAGGCCAGAGCGATCAAGCTTACAGAGACCTCTCTGCCTTCTTCTAATTACTGCGCTCTCTTTTTCTTCCTTGTGCTCGCTCATTTACCTCACTTCTTTCGGTTTGTTTTAATCCGCCACATTCACTTTGGCGAATCTAACTACGCATATAGCTGTTGTGATTCAGCGAATACATATACAATCATTTTTATTTACGTATACCCGCTTCTTAGTTATCTTCCGCTATGAGCTCTTGCTATATAGCATAGCCATGTCGCAATTGCGACCAAGATTTCGACGGCCATGGCAGCAAAATTGACGCGTGGGCATTTTTTATGACGTGTGAACATTGGTTCTGTAAATGGATATGCCTTGTGCGGAAATGTTTCGTTAATTTATCGTTATAGATTGCTTTGCAAACTATGAAGTAAGAGAAGTAGGCGGGGCCTCGCCACGGTGGTCTAGTGGCTAAGGTACTCGGGTGCTGAGCCGCACGTCGCGGGGTCAAATCCCGGCTGCGGCGGCTGCATTTCCGATGGAGGCGGAAATGTTGTAGGCCCGTGTACTCATGCAGATTTGAGTGCATGTTAAAGAACCCCAGGTGGTCGAAATTTCCGGAGCCCTCCACTACGGTGTCTCTCGTAATCAAATGGTGGTTTCGGGACGTTAAACCCCACAAATCAATCAATCAATCAATCAATCAAGTAGGCGGAGGCGTGTTTGAAAGCAACCTCTCCTTAAACAACTTTTATAAAAATCAAGTTTAAACGCACAATGCCTATAAGTAGACACCGCGATATCGAGGTTCTGACCGTCCTTTCATAAGACACGATGTTGCCAACACGTGCCCGAGTTTACACGCATACACTCCCGCGCACGTGCCTTCTAAAAGTTCATTTTCCATTTTTTTCCACGGTTGCAGAAAATTTAATTCGGTTGGGCAGTTGCAATATATACTTCGGACACGTGTATTTTTTTTTTCTGCATCGCCCGCTTAACACTCCGTTTCTCGACACCGTGCATACATAACCGCGCGTCCGCAGCTTACGCCGGCTCACACAACAAGAGGTTTTTTAGCGACGGGCCTCCGCCCCATCGCGTCGCCGTTAGCGCGTCCGGCCCGTTTGTTCCGCCTAACGAGCGAAACGCGCCCGCCGCGTTAGGACCTCAACGCGCTGTAAACGCGCTCGGACCGGACACGAAGCGCGTGCGCGTTCTCACCGTTGGTCCGTGAAAGATTTACGAGGACGTTCGTTATTCGGTCTTGGCACAGCAACGAAGGCGGAGGGAAGGCTCGGCTTTTGGTGGCGATTATACGGCGCTGGCGCTGTGGCATCGGCACCAGTGTGTGTGTGTGTGTGTGTTGTGTGTTTGTTGTGTGTGTGCGTGTGTGTGTGCGTGTGTGAGTGTGCGTGCGTGTGTGTGCATGTGTGTGTGCGTGTGTGCATGCGTGTGTTTGTGCGTGCGTGTGTGTGTGTGTGTGAGTGTGTGCATGTGTGTGTGTGTGTGGGTGCGTGTGTGTGTGCGTGCGTGCGTGTGTGTGTGTGCGTGTGTGCGTATGTGTGCGTGTGTGCATGTGTGTGTGTGCGTGTGTACGTGCGTGCGTGTGTCTGCGTGTGTGCGTACGTGTGTGTGTGCGTGTGTGTGTGCGTGCGCGTGTGCGTGTTTCCGTCCGTCCGCCTGTTCGTTCAGCGACAGATTGTACTTTCTAAGGTAACGGTGCGCTTTCTGTTTTCACGCTGCGCTGCATTTCTCATTGACGATACGCGTTGCCACCGAGGGGGGCGTCGTAGGCAACGGCTATTAGCACCCCGCCGTCAACCTACCGCACCGTTGTCTTTGTGGTGGCTTTGTGGCCATTGATTCATGTATAGCTAGCGCGAATGGCCATTTTTAAGGCTGGTCGGTCAAAAAAGAGGGCTGACGTCTAGCCCTGGTAAACCTAGTTATCACCACAAAAAGACGTGTTTGGAATGGTTTCGCAAAAATTAATTAGGCACAGCGTCTCACTAAAATTTGGCTTTTTCGCCTCCCTGCGTTTCGTGTAGCTCAACGAGGACGACGGCTGCATATGCTTTGATCTTTGATTATTCCGAACTTCGCAAACTTTTCTATAACTTTATAATCTGCCCTTCCGTTGTTCTGGTGTTTCAGCAGTATAATGAGGAAACAACGTTAATGACGCCATGAAATATGAGTCGCCTGAGAGGGGATGAGATCATGCGAGAATAAGTCACTGTTCGAAATATCAAAGCCTGCCGTGTATAGGTGCACCTCCTGGACTAATTAGATTCAGCTTCTCGCTTGCACTGGACGGCACGTGTATACATTGCAGTACCGAATTGCAGTACTCCGTGGCAGTACTGAACAGTGTGTGACCTGGCGTTGGCGATGCAGACGTTAACTGGTCACGTGGTACAACAGCTAATAAGACTCTGTTCGAGGGCAGCTGCGACGCCTCTTCACCGCGGGCCCCGCCTTGGTGGTCTAGTGGCTAAGGTACTCGGCTGCTGACCCGCAGGTCACGGGTTCGAATCCCGGCTGCGGCGGCTGCATTTCCGATGGAGGCGGAAATGTTGTAGGCCAGTGTGCTCAGATTTGGGTGCACGTTAAAGAACCCCAGGTGATCGAAATTTCCGGAGCCCTTCACTACGGCGTCTCTCATAATCATATGGTGGTTTTGGGACGTTAAACCCCACATATCAATCAATCATCAATCAATCTCTGCCGCGGATCTTAGGACGTGCACGGTGACGTCATGGCCTTTGCGCTCGCGCTCCAATAGATGAAGGTCTTGCGGCGCGGTGAATGACCTTGGGACGCAACATTGATAAGAATAATCAGACAAATCAAGAAAATTATTAGAGATGGTATTTGAAAGTATGGTATAAAATGAGACAAAATTAAAGTGAAGGAGAAGACAACTTGTTGTCATGGTGACGGCAAAAATGCTCCTTCGATTCCCGTATAATTGCAATCGCAATAAAGGTCATTCTCTGAGCAGAATGTGGAAGACTTATCCGAAGGTAAATGCCTGGCGCATGTTAGTACGCTGCCTAGATAGAACGAGAGTGTGATCGCTGGGGTGGTTACGCTATATCATTCTGGAATCATGACAGACGAGCAATTTAGTTTTTTTCTTTTTTAAGCTTGTCGATTAATGAACCTATCTAAAACATTCTGTAGAGCCATTTGTATAAGGTTCCTTGGAGCTGTCCATGCGCCATGAATATTATTAAAAATGCGCTTCAATGGTCATTCAATATACCATAAAAAGTTTTTGTGGTTTTTTTTTTCGCTATTTCAGTGGCATAGGAGTAAAATAAAACAACTGGTAGAATCGACAGCCGCAGATGAAATGCGCTTGTCCGCGTCGTTTTTGTAATCCGTGCTCTCATTAAGGGTGCCGCGATTCAGTCGATGATGTCCTTTCTATGCTGCCGCTGAAAAAAAAAGAATATAAAACGAGTATTTTTTGTAACTGTCACGTTTAAGTGATACTGTTAGACAGTCGTCACCCACAAACAACAAAAGAAGCTCCTGTGCATAATGCGTGGAGTCTTCATCTCGCTCTGGTAATCGTGCTAATCATCTAAAGACGGATACGTCCCGCGTACGCGTGCGTGCGTGCGTTCTCGGCTTAATTTGCATATCGCAACTCGTCGCTAGAATCGCATTTCCCTGCAAATTGTGCGTCCAACTTTCGACATCCAGCAGCGCCTCGTATCGCTCACCGTGGTGGTCTAGTGGCTAAGGTACTCGGCTGCTGACCCGCAGGTCGTGGGACCAAATCCCGGATGCGGCGGCTGCATTTTCGATGGAGGCAGGCAAATGCTGCCCGTGTGCTCAGATTTGGGTGAACCATTAAGAACCCCAGGTGGTCAAAATTTTCGATTTGATTGATATGTGGGGTTTTAACGTCCCAAAACCACTATATGATTATGAGAGACGCCGTAGTGGAGGGCTCCGGAAATTTAGACCACCTGGGGTTCTTTAACGTGCACCCAAATCTGAGCACACGGGCCTACAACATTTCCACCTTCATCGGAAATGCAGCCGCCGCAGCCGGGATTCGAACCCGCGCCCTGCGGGTCAGCAGCCGAGTACCTTAGCCACTGTCAAAATTTTCGGAGCCCCCCACTACGGTGTCTCTCATAATTATATGGCGGTTTTGGGACGTTAAATCCTGAAAATAAATCAATTATTCAATCAATCAAACAATTGATCAATCAATCAGCGCCACGTATCCTTACATATGCGAGCGGCGTTAATTGCTCGTCGATTGCAAGGGACCGATCTGTGTGCCGCGCGAGAATTTCCCCACTTGAAGTTGATTTCACGAAGGGCAGCCCGCTTTTGAAGTGCGCGCGTGCGATAAAACTGGACGCAGCGCTCATCGCGACATGTGACGTACCCAGTAAGGAGTGCCGTATAAGAAGATGGGTGAACGGACGAATGGGCGTATGGATGGATGAATGGATTGGAATGGATAACCGTACGGATGGATGGACGGAATGGAATAGATGGTATAGAATGGATGGATGGATGGATGGATGAATGGATGGATGAATGGATTGGAATGGATAACCGTACGGATGGATGGACGGAATGGAATAGATGGTATAGAATGGATGGATAGATGGATGGATGAATGAATGAATGAATGAATGGATGGATGGATGGACGGACGGACGGACGGACGGACGGACGGACGGTGGTAGGAAGTGGCAGCAGTTACCAAAAAGAGTGCTTAGAAAAGGCTTTGAAAGACCGCTCTTCGAGCTTTTGCTGTAATTGTGCTGTGCGTTCCGCGCAGGCCTTTTTTGTTCATTCTTTTTTGTTCATATCAAAAAGGGATAAAATATTCGGAGCTCTACAATTGAAGTAAAGAAACAGCAGTGGAGTGCTCCAACTGGGCTGACGTCTTTTTTTTCTTTTCTGTTTCTTTTTTGCAGGTGTGCTGGCTGATTTGCGAAGCTACTGCCGGGATGTTGCTCGAAAGACTCAAAGGTTTGTCGCCTTCATTATTTATAAATAGTTAGCTAATAATCTATAATAAAAATTGCGTTTGTTTACTGTTTTCGCATTCGCTCTTCCCTTATGCTTAATACCTGAAAGCGATAATGTCACGAAGACCCCATTACTTTTATGTGGCGTTTTGGTTTACGTGTACTACGAACCCACGTTCTAAAACACCGAGCTGGCGAGAACCCAGCGAATCGAACGTCTGGGTGTGCTTCCTTGCAAAGTCACTCTATTCTCCATACCGCAGCGAGGAGTCACTCTCCGAAGATGCGGCGTCGCCGTCACCTATGCAGAAGCATCCGCTATGCAGAAGCACCCGCTATGCAGAAGGTGCAGAAGTACCTTCTGTTCCGCCGTCGGAACAGAAGGCGCTCGTCGTGGACCCCGAGTTCATCGCCGATTCGTCTCCCGCGGAGGAGGACGAGGTGCTCGTCCTGGACGCGTCCTTGGAGGCTCGAAGCGGTGAGCGAGGGAACTTTTCTTTGCTCTTTTTTTTTCATATTGGTGCGTCAGGACGCGCCGTGGTTTTCCAGGGCTCGAACTGATATAGCACATAGAGCTAAAGCAGAAATGGCCGCGGGCAGACCGACACAAGAGGACGTAGCCTTCTGTCCTCTTGCGTCCGTCGGCTCGTCCATTTCTTCGTTAGCGTAATGCGCTGCATCAGTTCAAGCACAACGAACCAACACGCCCAATCGTCGACACTCGTGGTCCACTGTAGTTATGGTGCTCGACAGCCGACCAGCATGCAGGTCACGGGTTCAAATTCCGGCAGTGGCGGCCGCATTTTTGATGGAGACGAAAAGGCTCTGGGCCCATGTGCTTAGATTTAGGTCCATGTTAAAGAACCCCAGATGGTGGAAATTTCCGGAGCCCTCCGCTGCGGCGCCTCTCGTAATCGTGTGGTGGTTTTTGGGACGTGAAACCCCGTGATTGGTCGAGGCGCTCAAGTGTCGCGCCTCAACCAATGAAAGAGTGGCGCAGGTGTCCTTGTTAGCGTGCATGCGCACGTGCGATGACGAAGTGCGCGACGCATTGACCATGCGGTCGTGTCATTGAACTAAAGCGTGTGGGGCCTAGCATGTATGTGCGACTGGACACACAGGAAAAGCTTGTAGACCTAGCGTTTTACAGTACTGACGGACATGTGGGGCTGGACACACAGGGCAAACATGTAGGTCTAGCGTGTACAGTACCGACTGATTTAAATGGGATATGAAAAAAAAAATATCACAGCGTATCCATGGGGTGAATGATGATGAATGGGGTGAAGCGTGCGTCAGCCCGTCCGTGCTTCTGTCCGTGCTTCCGTCCGTCCGTTCCTTCTTGCTTCCGTCCATTTGCGTGACCATCCGTGCGTCTATCTGTCCGTGGGTGCGTCCGTGAGTCTGTCCATCCATCTGGCGGTCTATTCGTGCACCCATCCGTCCGCACGTCCACGCGTCTATCCATCCGTCCGTCCGTCCGTCTGCTAGTCTGTCTGTCCGTCCGTCCGTGCGTCCATCTAGTGTACACTCCAAGTACGGCCATCTCCCATCTCGTATCCCCTGTGGCACATACCCGCTGTAGAGCGAGTATGTGCCACCGGTGGCTACGTACTACTACATACATGCATACAAGGGATGGACCAACTCACGCCTGAAGAAGCTTCGCCCCTAAAAAAAAAGACAAGCCGAGTGACTGGTATGCGTGAATTCTCGCGATAGTGACGTCATCGCGTCGAGTGCGGCTTCCAAAGGTAACGTTGGCTCTGATCTACGCGTTGAGTCGAAATTGCGTAGATATCTTCAGAACTGAATACGATACAATCAGCGGTATAGCAGTTATATGTAGCCCTAAATTGTCCTGCTCGAATCAGTGAGTGCTGTACACTGTGAGTAAAATAAGCCGAGATAGGTGTGAACGACTTGTCCTCCAGCGCACCCTTCGATGGGGGCGCGCTCTCCTAAGGCTGTATTGTACGACGGACGTGATCGGAGACTTATCAGTCACGTGACATGGGAGGTGATTCGGATCGCTCCGCAACCAGCATTCAGACGGAAGGAGAGGAATTGACGCTACAAGCGAGGATTTCGGCTTTGCTCTCCGAGAATTCCTACTATATATACGAATCGCTCCGCGCGGATCGAGGCGGAGGCGCGCGAACGGGCGACATTTGGTGACGCATAGTACGCGATCCCCGGAATCAAATCGCGATCTCGTTCCTTGTGGGAATACAGCTTTAAGGATGGCAGTTTTTGGATGGGTTGGGTGGAGTATCTACGTCCGTAGCCCCGCCATGGGGGCCTAGTGGCTAAGGAACTCGGCTGCTGACCCGCAGGTCGTGGGATCAAATCTCGGCTGCGTTGGCTGCATTTCTGATGGAGGCGGGAATGTTCTAGGTCCGTGTGCTCAGATTTGTGCGCTCGTTAAACAACCCCAGGTGGTCAAAATTTCCGGAGCCCTCTATACTACGGCGTCTCTCATAATAATATGGTGGTTTTGGGACGTTAAACCCCACATATCAATCAATTTACGTCCGTCGGGGAATTTTTTCAGGTGAGTATACGGGCGTGAATAATCGTATCCGCAAAAAAAAAAATTATCGCCTTCCGCGGCCGTGCGACCGAATGTTTAGGTAAATTAACTTCGATGTACACAACATTTATGACACGTGCAGAAACACGAAAACAACGTTCGATAAGCATTAAATCGCCCACATTGACCACCCCGCCGCTCACGCTGCACGATCACACGTGGGTCGCCGAATTTATATGGGCACCGTATCCGGATCTATCTTCACCTACCATATACCTCTGGTGAAATATACTTATTTTACGAGTTTGTAACCAGCAAACGTTCACGGTGTTGGTGAGTGTTAGTCAGTGAGTGGGACACGATAAACCAGACACTCGTTGCGCAATTATCAGTGTGTGGATGAGTGGTTTACTCTCTTGCCACGCTATGTTACGTCGGTAGGCGCTGTTTCTTGCCAGACGTGATGCACGTATGGAGCTCTTTCTGCAAATTAGTTTCAAGCGTTGGCGTGGCTTTGCGGTAGAATATACCGGACTGCCTCACAGAGGGCCCGCGTTCGATTCCCATTCTATCCCGGAGGGCTGTGTGTGTCACACTCTGAAAAAAAGAGCGAGTAAAAAGGGTGTCTTTTTGTCCCACAACAATAATTGTCATCTGTATTGCGTTCCATCCTCGCGCTATCGCCCCGCGCCCGGTACATTCCGGTCCCGATCGACATGCCCATTATCAGGGTTACATTGCATTCTCGATAGGAAAGGGGCCAGCGCCGAGATTTCAAGAAAGGAAGAGCACGCAAGCCTGATGACGATTATCGTTGTGGGACAAAACGACACCCTTTTTACTTGATATTTTTTTGAGTGCAGTTAGTTTTTTTGTGTCTGTTAGTTACGCCGCCCACGGCAACGGCGACAACGCTCAGTGCAGTAGTGGGTGCCCTATAAAGCTATATACGCTCTAAAAAACAAAGAAATGTTCCAAAGGCCCGAAAAATTATGCCGAGGAAACGAAATCGCTTTCGCGCTGTAAGCATGCACGAAGCAACGAATCGCCGGAAGCTCTCTCGATAGAGGGAGACCGCAAATTACAGTGTGGGTAGCCGTCGAGATAATTAATTGGTTTGCAGGGTTTTAACGTCCCAAAACCACCATATATGATTGTGATACACGCCGTAGTGGAGGACTCCGGAAATTTCCACCATCTGGGGGTTCTTCACCATGCACCCAAATCTGAGCACACGGGCCTACAACATTTTCGCCTCCATCGGAAATGCAGCTGCCGCAGCCGGGATTCGATCCCGCGACCTGCAGGTCAGCAGCCAAGTACCTTAGCCACTATAGACCACCGCGGTGAGGCAAGCCGCCGAGATAACCGAACGTCAGTTGAACACAAGAAGTTGAACACACACAAATGCTGAACACAGACGAAAGGTATTACGTATTCGTTTTTTTTTTTGTGTGCGTGGAAAGCCTCAACTCCCCGGTTTCGTATACACTCTCACGAGAAGGAGCCGCGGCTTCTTACGGGCTCCGTTAACCTTACAAGAGCTCTGAGATATAGGAAGACGAGGTAGTTGAGGGGAGAGGGGGGGGGGGGGCGTTTTTAATTAGGCAAGGCCGTCGCGGTGGTATACAGGGGCGACCTACCGGGCTACGTTTCACGGTTGCGTGAGTTCTTTGTCCGGGACAGACGCGCTATATTATACGCGCACCCGTATATAGATGTCCCTAGCCCGCGAGAAAAGGCGCGATACTACCGCGCATGCGCAATCCGCGCGGCAGCGGCGACTTGCGCTTTAGGGATGACGGCGCAGAACCTTGGGGGAAAAAGAGGAAACGGTGCGGGCTAGAGAAAAAGAGGAATTTTCCAACCAACGGCTGGGGTCCTGCTCGTAGGAGAAGTTTGCTTCTTATGCACAAGCTTTCTTTATTTCGTTTTGTTTTTTGGGGTTTCTTTTTCTGTGCTTCAAGAAACATTTCAGGTGCAAGCGCCGACGCCTGTTCTTTCTTTTTTTCCTTCTTTCCTTCCTTCCTTCCTTCCTTCCTTCCTTCCTTCCTTCCTTCCTTCCTTCCTTCCTTCCTTCTTTCTTTCTTCCTTCCTTTCTTTCTTGTTTGAGTAGAACACCACGATCGAGTTGAAAGAGGGAAAACAGGGAGAGACCTCTGCCTGTCTCGAGTGCTTTCTCAATTTCTCCCGAGGATTTCGGAATTTTAGGGAATACGTAATCGAAAAAAAGAAAATGGGGAAGTAAAGCAGATAAAAAGCCAAAAAAAAGAACTAACAGGAAAGCCCGCTAAGAAAAATGTGGAAAACGTGAAACGGGGGGGGGGTAGGAAAAAGCACGTGAGCTGGCGTGATGTTGGTGAGGAGGGAAGTGGAAACGCACGCGATAGTATAGGGACCCGCGCGTATAGATAACAGCGCCAAGAGAGAGAGAGAGAGAGATGACGGCGTCATATCATAACCAAGATTGACGTTGGCCCACGCATGGCCCGAGAATTCGGTGAATACGTCGGTGACGAAGAAGACAGAACCCTAGCGAGTGTGGTCGAGAAGACAAGATCTTGAAAGAATGTCGGTGGGAATAAAGGGAAAACAAAAAGAAAATAAAAGCTGGAGAAGACAAGGTAAATCGGGAACAAAGTGGAGCCCGTAAGTAATAAGAAGGCACTGAGGCAAAGCGAGCAAAAGCTCGTCAAGTTGGAAATAGTGCCAAGGAAGCGAGAGGAGGCGAAAAGAGGGAGAGATTGAAAGAGAAAGGAAGAGATAAGAAAAGGGTTAAGCTAATCAACGCTTCCAGAGATGGAGATAGCGTGCGTGTTACCACGCAATCGCCCACACTTTCCATCTCCCAACCGGTGCGGCAGCAACAAGAGGCAGCTGTACTGTTTTTCGGCCTCCGGCTTCCGGTTTTGTTTGTTTGTTTTTTTCCCGTCTGAGGGATAAATTAGATCCGTTCCTTGATTCGACAGCCATGCCCTCAGGAAAGGACGGTACACGCAGAACCAGTCTTTCGCCTTGTCTGTCTGTTTAAATTTTGATGCGAGCTCACGTTCTTGTTGTTCCTGTTTTGTCTCGTGTGCACGCGCGTGGCTGGTATTTACAACTCAACACAGAGTCTGCAACGTACAGAATTCCCTCTCTTTCATGACCAGAATAAGGCTCGGAGGAGACCGAACAAAGAGAGAGAGTGTGTGTGAGAGAGACAGAAGGAAGACGCTGGCTTCAAAGTTGGCACGTGTGTGCGTGTGTGTGTGCACGTGTGTGTGTGTGTGTGTGTGTGTGTTGGTGGAAAGGGGAGTGGTGGCGTGGTGGCGGGTTGGGGGAGGGCAGTTATTCTCCTTCAGGGAATTCCGACACGTATGACTGCGAGAAGAAAAACCAACGGAACAGGATTCGACGAATGGAAGCGGTAACTAACTTATAGTTTCTTTCCTTTACAACTGAGTCGCGCCGATGGAGCACTGGCCGCAAATTAGGACCGACAAGAAGTGCGGCTAGTCTTTCTTCTTCGCGCGCTCCATCGTTTAATTTTCTCCTACTCGACTCGTTATTGGCTCTTGATTCGTTTTCTTCGTCGATTCCGTCACACCTTCGGTGAGATCGCACATCTGAGGCGAGCTCTTTGTTCTCGAATGAGATTCATCCCTTCCCCCTCTTCCCCTAGCTCTTCCTGTCGAACTCCCTATTTCATCTTACACTAACGCGCTGCAGCACAGATCTTCCTACGTATATGCTCGAGACGCGAAGGAAGTGCGGCAAAGGTAGTTGCGTGTCGCCTTCGCTCACTGCTTCTCGCGTCGGCGCCAAATTCACTTGTCACTGTAAGTCGGCGGTGGTCTTGCTTCGGCGAAGTTGACAAGGCTTCGTCTGGTTACATCGAGAGTTTTTTTCTTTTTAATCCGCTGAAGTGATTGCATTGGTCGCCATCCTGTTTGTTTTTCGTTTTTGTTTGTTTTTTTCAATTGTTGTCTTGGTAAATGAACGTACCGCGTTAAACCTGCTCGTTACGTTGGAAGTCGCGCGTACATGAACTTAGGTGAACGCTTCTAAATTTGAAACGGTGGAATACGACCAATAGAAATAGACTTTGAGGGGACCCACACGCACTATTTAGGTATGAGATGAGTCTGCCCCCCCCTCCCCTCCCCTCTTTACTTTTCTATATAAGACACATCAGGCAACCCCGTTGGTCGTGCCCACTGTCCTGGCACGACGGGGCCATGGCTTGTTTAGCCACAAAGTCCTGGTAGCCGAGAAGGGCTGCCTCCCAGTTCTCTCGGGGAGTTCGCGCGCGTTGATGGCGTGGTGCGGCCTTGCACGCGTGTCTGTGTGTGTTCGTCCGTGCAGCGAGCCCGGCGTCTAGCCTGCTGCGTGACTCCCCCAGGAAGGAGGACGAGCCGTTCTTCAAGGAAGCAGAGAAACGACAAGAAGAAGAAGAGCGCCTGGACCGACGTGTGGAGCGGAGGGAAGAAGTCGAGCAAGCCGCGACCGTCGACTCCGCGCCCTGGCAGCGAGGCGGCCTCCCGGGCACCACAGCCTCGGCGTTCCTGGTGCCGTGGAACCGGCCCGCAGTGCGGCAGACTGGTCCGCGTCTAGCGGCGCCTCCGGTGTCCTACGCCCCCGCAGCCGCAGCGGCGCCTCCGGTGTCCTACGCCACCGCAGCCGCCTCCTCCTCTTCTTCCTCGTTCCAGTCGGGCGCATTCCGGAAGCCCGATGTTGTCACGTTCAAGGATTGGAGAAAAGCGGCGAGACTGCCGCCGCCCGTTGCGCGGCCGGTGGAGGATACGATCAGGTTGGTGTGTCTGACGCTCTTTAAGTGCGCTTCTTGCTCTTCATCAGCCAGTGTGACCACGCGTCTATGGATCTTATGCAGCATGATCAGTCTGTGCTCAGTACACGCATAAGACAAGGCTGTCAGTGCTCAAAACGGGCTAAACGAAGCGAACTGAGGTGTAAAGTAAAATAATTAACAGAAATAACGAAGAAGCCATTGAAATAATCGACTTAAGGTTGCTCTACAATGGGCAGATTCTTCGTACCTATGGGAATTGACGGAGGGACTTTAGTTGCACGCACTACACGCGTTTCTAGCAGAAACTGCGGTAGGCCGAAATGTTTAGTTTATTAGCATGCGACGAAGGTTACGTGCGCACACGTCGCGAAATACGCGTGCATCTGGGGTGGACATGTGAAGTCCACGTGTCGACGGGTTATGAACACGCGTCCAGTGGGCTGTTGGCACCTCCATAACTTGGACCAAACCACTGTAAAATGTCAGCACCAACGGTAGTAGTATAGCGTTTCTAATGAAAATAATCGTCCGCCAATGCGGCGACGAGGGGCGCATGAACACTGAAGAATGACGCATAGTTTAGTTGCTTGAAAATATTCATGCCTGTGATGAAGTACTCAACGACACATCCGTTCGTCGTCGTGGGCCCGAGATTTCGGGAAGCTCTGTCTTACAAGGAAAGCGTCTTTCGTGTATTGTGGGAACCAGCTGTGGTTGTGCTTGGAAACGCGTTCACATTAAAGTCGCCAGCAATGATGAGAAGCGGTGAGCTGATACGTAGCGCTTGCGCCAGCAAGGATGGTGGCCCGTAACACTGCTAGACAAATGAGCTTCAGGGGAAGGCCCTTCACTACGATTGCCGTTATCCTGACGTTATCATGACAGATGTACGTATGTACTGTAAAACAAAAAAAATGTTGCAATAAACATCGACAGAAGTTTAGGAGGAGGGAGGGACATTAAGTGAAAAGAAGAGAAAAGTGAGCCCCGTAACTGTCTCTCAGGGGGAGGACACCTCAACAGTAGCTCACGAAGGATGGGGGTAGAGAAGGGATTAAAAGGATATGATTAAAAGGTAAAAAGATAGAGAGAGAGGAAGGAGAAAGCGAGGTGCAGGGACAGCGAACGACGGAAGTAAGGAGAAGATAAGAAAGATGGAGACGATCGCAGGAGTCTGAGGACGGGGCAGCACTGGCGAGAGCTCTTGTCGGCGACAGGAGGTTGCGTAGGGCTAATGCAGTCGGCCAGAGCTACGCTGTCGTCGTCGTCGGGGACCGGCGTCAGGAGATGGCGTAGGACCAACCCAGTCGGCCAGAGCTGCACTGTCGTCGGAGATCGCGAGAGCACAAACACTCGGCACGGAATCCAGCGAGCGAGTTCCCGACAGAAGTTTGTAGATTCCTGTGATGGCACTGTGTATAAGATTCATCGTTCCTGCGGTCGTTAGTATGTTGGACAAAACGGGGCGTTGCGCCAATGACCGCATCAAAAAAAAGGCAACATATATAGTCAACTGTCTCTTCGCTGTAATACTTGCGGCTGCCGGCCCGTCTTATAATGATTATACTTTCGCGTCGAAACACCGTAATGAACGCGTGCGTTTCGTTTCTGAAGCATATCATATCGACAATGGGGGTTAGGCATGTGTGCAGGCTTTCCCCCGGTTTCCCTCCTTCAGAAGAAGTTGACATTCCTCTACCATTGAGAGTTTTTTACTGTCTCTGTGCAGGCTGGTCGTTTTCGGGCGTATCCCTTCCCCCTTGTTGTTCCGTCTTCTTGAGATTCGGGTATGCAGGCCTCTTCAACGGAGAGGGGTCCCCCTCCTTCCCCAGCTTTTGCAGCGGGAGCGCGAAAGCCAACGTTCACTACCTGGGCAGTGCATTTTAGAGGGATCACCTATGTTAACCGCAGTTCAGAGAGAATTCTGACGGTGCCCCGCGAGCCTTCAGGAAAAAAAAACAGTCTATATATATGCGGAATAGAAGAATCAAGCAGCACATTTGGTTGTTAGTCAGCGCCGCGGTTTGTGTGTTTTTCTTCGTCCCGACTTGCCTTAGACAGGCTTGATATCGGGTAAGGAATCGCGCTATTACAACTTTTAAAGCGTTTTAGAACAGCGAAAGAGCAACGGGTCGTCACACAAAGCGAATAGTGTAACGAGTGGGTTGTGCAATGCTGCAACTCATTACAAAAAGCTTGTTTTTAATCACCTATTAACTGTGGCGCGTACCCATTTCGGACATAATTCCTCATCGTCGTCTGGCACTGCATAAAAAATTGGCACAAAATTCCTCGCAAGTGTTTAGCGGATACGATGCTTCTCAGAAGAATGACGAAAAACAGCATAACGAATGCCGGCCTACTACCCAAGAATCTTTATTATTAATGCCGTAGTGGGTATCAAGCAAGTGTGCTTGCAGCAGTTACCCAATCAGTGTTTATACTGTAATTCCGGCTGCGGCGGCTGCATTTCCGATGGAGGCGGAAATGTTGTAGGCCCGTGTGCTCAGATTAGGGTGCACGTTAAAGAACCCCAGGTGGTCGAAATTTCCGGAACCCTCCACTACGGCGTCTCTCATAATCATATGGTGGTTTTCGGACGTTAAACCCGACATATCAATCAAGTGTTTATACTGTAGTGTTTAAGGAACGCTCTGAAAGGCCGCTCTTCTAGCTTTCGCTGCGACTGTGCCGCGCCTTCCGCGCAGGCCTGGTGGTTTTTTTTTTTTTGAACACCCTTGCAAATTGGCCCTAGGCAGGCTTGATGTTAGCGCTCCTCCCTTGTTCCTTCCCTTGTCCTGTGTCTCATTTTTTTACGCGCCACGTTATTAGTTATGTATTACGAACACGCCCAACTTTATACTCTTGTCGAGAAAGGAATCGCGTTATACGAGTAATAAAGCGTTATAGAACAACAAACCAGGTGTCAGATAATAGGAAATGCGCAACGAGTGTGTCGTCGAATGCTCCAACCCTTCACAAGAGCTTGATCTTGTTCACCTGTTAACTGTGGCGAATACCCACTGTGGGGGATAGCGGGAATCACAAAAGCTCCTGACATGATTATGCGTCGTCGTCAGCCACAGCTCACACAAAATTGCACGAAGTTCCTTGCAAGTGTGCAGCAAGTACCACGCTTCTCCGAAGAATGACGAAGGTTAGCATAGTGAATGTCTGCCTACTACACAATGATTAATGGCGTTGCGGGTACCCTTCAAGTGCGCTTGCAGCAGCTACCGAAAGAGTGTTAAAAAAGTGCTCTAAAGGCTGCTGTTTTAGCTTTCACTGTCACAGTGCTGCGCGTTCAGCGCAGGCCTGGCGGTTTTTTTTTCATTCGTTACCCCTATAATTATTTATTTGATTACATTACTATTTTTGTATCTTGCTTGCTTCTTCCTATATGCTTTGGTTTGTACCCACCATGGGGGTTTGGCAATTTAACCGGCAGTTTTGTAATGGAAAAAACGAATTGTTAAATTTTGAAGAAGAAAAAAATAATTATTCACTGTTTTCAGTCATCCAGAAAATGTGAGAGTGGATAATCATAAAGTGACTTACGAATAAAGTAGGCAAATAACTAATAATTGAGAAGAGTTTCAAAGAACTAAAATTTAATTAGTTCAAAAAAGAAAGAAAAGGAAATTTAACAAGCAAACCTTCTTGTGTCCCTGAGAAATTCACAAACTGCTACGCAGACGCTCTTGTTGCTCTGTTTCAGAGAAGAATCCCCAGGGGAAAGGATATTCTCATTCATTCATTCATTCGTTCATTCATTCATTCATTCACTGTATATTCAGACAAAAACAATGATTCCCTAGGTCGAAGGGACTAAAGGCAGATTACCACTGCCTGACTAAGGTCCCTCCAGCCTTACATTTGCTCAGGTGAAGTGGAACAAAGGATACAAATTCAATTCTGCTTTGAATGAGGAGACACAAAATTCAAATTCAACAAGTATAACAGATGTCGACACATGCGTTTTAAAAAACACATTACAGTCATCACCGATTTGCAGTACCAATATAAAAAATATATGTATAAAAATGATACAGAAGCAAGCGCCGTGTGCTCAAACGTTCGTTTATCTTCATTTATTTTCCCAGTTGGTGCGCAGATTTGTACCCGATGGGGACGTCGAAGACGCCGCCCCCTCGGCCTTTGGTGTCGTCCTGGTCCGCGCCTCGGTCGTCGACTCTGCCGCCACTCTTCTCGACGCCGGCGCTACCGCGTCCACTGCCGGTGCCACGTGTTCCTCCAACGCGGCCAGCTGGGCCGCCGTCTTCCCAGCCAGCTGGGCTTCCGCCTTCGCAGCCAGCTGGGCCGCCGCCTTCGCAGCCAGCTGGGCCGCCGCCTTCGCAGCAACCAGCCGTACGCAGATAAGCTGGACATCTTTATCTCTCTCCAAGAAGGCGCCTATATAGTAGTCGAGAAAAAAAAAGATTGACTGCGTATTCGCGTGTTTCGCTGCAAATGTCGTCGAACTTCTGTCTGGAGAGAGAGAGAATAAAATATTTATTTGCGACCAAGGAAGGAATGTAGGTAAGTGGGATCCTTAGTCCGGGATACCATTGGCACGGGCCGCTGTCCTCGCTCGTCTCACGAGGGCCTCCTGGGTCTCGGGCTGGATGGATGGATGGATGGATTTGGCTGTACCCTTTAGATCAGGTGGCGGCCAGCGCCACCTAGCCGTAATACTTAGTGAACTAACCACTAGATCTATCTTTTTTTCCCCTTTAATTGTAAAGTTGGACGGGTACTTTGCCGTGAATGGTTTAATTTTCAACTCGTGCTTTGACTTTAGCCACCAATCAGATAACCTCCTTCTTGTTAGGTCTACCCGCTTAAAGTCTAGTTTGCCCTCACTGTCCCTAAACCCCAGTGCTTTGAAAAACTCTGCGCCATAATCCTGAACTATAGGGTGAAGCCCTTTAGAGAACATTATCAAGTGTTCCGCAGTTTCTTCTTCCTCTCCACACGCACTGCATACCGTGTCTACTTTTTCGTATTTGGCCCGATATGTCTTGGTTCGCAATACTCCTGTCCTGGCTTCAAACAGTAGAGAACTACCCCGAGTATTATCATAGATCCTTTCCTTGGCAATTTCCTGCTTAAAAGTTATGCGATATCGCGCTATTGCGATATGGACGCCATCTGGCAGTAATGTCGGGAAACGAAAACTTGTATAGAACCCAGAACCACTGGTAGGTGGCACCGCCGTATCCTCTTAACTAAAGTCACTTTAGTCTTAAATTTTCAACGACGCTAGCAACCATGCGCTGCGAAGAAGCTGGTGCGCAGGCCGCACCTCCGAAAGCGGTTGTTGTCCACCTGGAATCTATCAAGTGACCGTCGTGCGCCGTGTAGCTCGTCAGCTACGTACTGGTGCTTTTATTTGCTTTAGATGCATGTCCTTAAGCCTCGACAGCAGAGTATTAGCTTGGGTTCGGCACCATTATGGAAATACATAGTGAAACAATCAATGTTGTAGGCTTAGAGGTGCACTCCTTGAATCTCGCAGGACCTATATTTTGTATTGATAACTGCGCAAGTTGGTAACAATTCATAGCTGGTCGAGTTAACAGCGCCAGAAGAAAAAAACGAATACTCAGAAAAGGAGGACCCAAGACGAGCGCTACGTCTTGTGTCCTTCCTATTCTAAGTCTTCATTTTTTCTTTGCGCTGTTTACCTCGACCAGCTATGCATCGTTACCAACGTACCCCTTTTTCAATATTACTCAGTGCCATATCTAGTACAGCGGGCTCATATATTTCGTGTTTGTGAGTTGTCGCTAATCTCCCATAGCTGGCGCCACTTCACCTTGCGGCAGTGGCGTTGAATGTTATTCGGCACTTCGCTACGCCTTTGCGCTTTGCCTTATCGGACGGACTAAAAAAAAATTTGATCTCCCGTGGCTGAGTCCCGAAAGCAGGTTTTTGTTCTTTCTTGGCCAGTCGTTGACACGCCAAGCACGTCGACTGGCGATCGGCGACACGCTCCGTCGATGGGCGACAGACTTAAGTAAGTCCCCTGCAAAAACAGAGCGTACCTATGGTTGATAACCAGGCATGTTGACGGACCTACTCCCTACTCTGCTCTCGTAAGGAGCATATACAGCGACTCTCGTCTTAGCGAAACAGAAACAGCCGCTTTCTCGTGCATGGCGTTGCATTGTCAGTGCATCGTAAGAAATACTAGGCTCTTAGAATCACGTATCTATGCATACTTTAGCAAAAACACACACTGGCCAATACTCAAGTATTGATGTTGGGCCTCAGATATGTGTTTTATTTGCTTTTTCATCGACATTGTTCAGAAGTATGAAACTTGTGTTTCGGCCGCCCTGGTATCAGTAGGCTCATGTATCGATGCGTTGGCAGAAATGGTATGCCAACATTTAAATACGTGAAATGTACATATTCATGCTTTATTTGTGTCTCTTGTTTACCTTGAAATATGCATACGTGTGCCTCTCTTTTTGTGACACCATTTTCGTGTGGCTGTGTCTGTGTGAAATATTGAATGGACATGTTCCATCCACGTCACCCCTGCCACTCGTGCACCCGCAAACTCCGTTCAACCATCTCGTCTTTATGACAACGGAAATGCAGGTCCGCGTCCCGCGGTCTTTTTTATAGCGTCAAGGAAGTTAAATGGAGCTTTTCGCTGAGGAAGCTCGGTGGTCTTTGGCGGCGGCGGAATGGGGTACTCTCGTCCTCAGTAATGTGTCGTTACGAGAAAAATCGCAAAACAAAACAGCTGCAGTCAATACAAAAATGAGCTTATTAATACTAAAAGTTTTCTTTCACTCCATAATCCGTTCATAACGCACGTTTAACTAAAGGAAATGCACACACTGGTGTGCACGGATAGCATAAAGTGTTTTCAGAGGGATTAGACGCGAAATCTTGCAGGCAGAGAAGGTGCAGCAGCGCCTAATAGGCTCCTTGCGGCTTCTGTCCAAAGTTTCTAAAATTGCCAAAATCGCCCGGTGACATGAGCATCTCCGTCGAACTCCATGGAGGAGCGTTACGGTGATGAAGTTTAACAGATTTTAGTGGTGGCCGTGTGAAACTTGTACTAGGCTCTCCCGGTGTCCTGTCGTCGATGTCCTGTCCTCTCCCGATACCCTGTCGTCGTAGCTTCTCGTCGGACCGAAATACAGGTTTTACAATAACCGTACATGGAGCGTTTCACAGCGCGTCTATAGGTTTAAGTCTTTCTTTACTCCGTGCTTGCGGCCGTCCATCGTCCGTCCGTACGTCCGTCTGTTCGTCCTTATAGACGACGACTTCAATCAACAACTGTATGTATGTATGTATGTATGTATGTATGTATGTATGTATGTATGTATGTATGTATGTATGTATGTATGTATGTAGTGTATGTATGTATGTATGTATGTATGTATGTATGTGTGTATGTATGTATGTATGTATGTATGTATGTCACACGATTCAGCCAGAAAGTTCAGCACTTCCTCAACGCCCAGCCCGCTGGGGCTCGTTCGTACATTGTAACATCGTTGATCAAAAAAGCAAATATTCCACATATATGAGGCGCAACACCAGTATGTATTAGGAGATGGGCTCCCTTACTAGAAAATAAATAGATACGTAATTCCAAGGATCCTAGTGTTTATTACGCTACGCTGAAAATCCGAAGCTATGCACGAAAAAGCGCTCTGCCAACGACGTGGTGCTGCCACCTACCAGTGGGCCTGGGTACTCTACAAGCTCCTGTTTCCAGACATCGCTGCCAGATGGCGTCCATATTTTTTGAGGGCAGGGAAGCTAGCAGCAAGATAAAATATAGAAGCGATTGAGAGAAATGGAGGAAGAGCGTTGGGCTAGGAAGGTTTTCAGATACTTGTATATGAAGAATGTCGATACAAAATGGAGGAAGCGAACCAGGAAGTTGACTGGTAAATACTTACAAAACAGCAGGTGGCCAAACCAAAAAGAACTATCGGTTAAGAAGAAAGTGAAGGAAACGAGACTGACATGTGGAGAATGGGCATGATTAAGAAGTCCGCACTAGAGATCTATCGAACTTTTAAGCAGGAATTGCCAAGGAAAGGATCTATGATAATACTCGGGGTAGTTCTCTACTGTTTGAGGCCAGGACGGAGTACTGCGAACCAAGACATATCGGGCCAAATACGAAGGGGTAGACACAGTATGCAGTGCGTGTGGAGAGGAAGAAGAAACTGCCGAACACTTGATAATGTTCTGTAAAGGGCTTCACCCTATAGTTCAGGATGATGGCGCAGAGTTTTTCAAAGCACTGGGTTTAGGGACCGGGAGGGCAAAATAAACCTTAAGCGGGTAGACTTAACTAGAAGGAGGTTATCTGATTGGTGGCTAAAGTCAAGGCACGAGTGAAAATTAAACTCTTCACTGCAAAGTACGAATCCCCAACTCACTTTTTAAGGAAAAAATAAATATAGTTTTGGTTCATTAGGTATTACGGCTTGGTGGCGCTAGCCACCGCCCGATCTAAGGGTACAGCCATATCCATCCATCCATCCATCCATCCATCCATCCATCCATCCCTCCATCCATCCATCCATCCATCCATCCATCCCTCCATCCATCATCCATCCAT